>JAJOOS010001483.1:0-30065 GCA_029582725.1 Solanum chiquidenum | reverse complement strand
TGGGTTCAGGGGAGGGGCTGCAGTGGTAAACCACGGACCACCAGCACGGACCGTGGTCTGATTTACGGTCCGTGGATGGTGACCGTAAGTTGCACCTGCAACTTCTCAAAATCTGCATTTTTGGTCTGTTTTGAATACGGGGTGTTACAGAAGAGGTCGATGAGCTCGACTTGGACCGTCATTGGGCTCAGGAAAATATCAGGTTAGAGTCTATAAAATTCGGTGGGCCCATAGACAAGTATGTGAATCGCTGAAAAGGTCGGCGAGCCTGACTTTGTCCGCCGTTTGATCCCCTAAGTTAATTGGAGGTCCTGTAAACCTCAGCGAGGTAAATAACCAAGCAGCGTGTCGCTGAGTGTTTCGGTGAAGAAAAATAATATCGTCAAAAGGGCATGAACTGGACTATTTGTAAAAGGCCAAAGGTTTAAAAATTCAAACTCTTTCACATTCCATCACATTTTAACTTCATACAATCTCACACGCACTATAGATTTCCATATTTTTGCATTTTACTGATTTTTAGTCGTTGATCGTCTGTTCGGAGTTTGATACTTTTCCGCCTAGCTTTACAAATTTATATATTCGGCATTAAAGGTTGGTTTTACGAATTCCAAACTTGTAATTAGCAGTTAAACTCATTTGCAATTAATTAATTCTTTTTTATCTATGTTGGGCCTCTCTGAAATTGTATTTGTATGTTTGTGTGGTTGTTTCAATTTTGATATCATGCCTTAATTGTCTAAGTGTTGATTTCCCAAATTTTGTGCTTTGAAATTGATCATAAATTGTTAGATTGTGCTTAATTGTTGTGGAGTCTAGTCGGGTGAAGTCTGGGTAACTCAAATTGTGCTAAATGACGTACTTTGCCCAATGATGGAGCGTTTGACGTATTCTTAAGGGATAAACTTGTCAAATTGCAAATTTTGACCAAACTGGGGGAAGTCTGAGTACCCCAGTGGCATGGGTCTAATGGGTCTAATGGGTCTGGGCTTAATTGAGAATGTTTGTGATTTGATTTTGTTTTCGGGGGCTGCGGTGTTGATTTTGGAAGTTGGGGTTGAAAATAGACACGTTGGGCAGTTGGTCGAGCTCGCCAAACCACTCAGTGGTTCACCGAATCCTCCTTGATCGCATTTAATTCATGGAATTGTTGAATTTGGTTCTATAGCTTTTGGCGAGAAGCCTGAGCTCCCCGAGTGCACTCGACGACTTGCCCAAAATCTTATTTGATCGCCTTTTCTGTGCCCCTAACCCCTAAAATGCCCCGTTAATTTCGGCAGGCTTGTCTGTGCTCACCCAATTAGGTCAGCGATTCACTGAAAGGCCCTTCCCATCGCCAACATGCCACTTTCTGGTTAATTTTTTAGCCAATCCTTTTGGCGAGCCTGATCTAGCTCGCCAAAGTGATTCGGTGACTCACCGATCAGTTCAGTGAGTCATTCTGTAGTTTATTTTCTGTATTTTCCTTGCACTATTTCTAACATTCTACGATGTTTTTGCATATATGGCTAGACCAAAAGTAAGCAGGTCAAGACATACCACCCCACAAGAGGGCAAAGGGAATTACCATAGATGAGGATGTAGCTGCATCCCGGTCAAAGGCAACGAAACTTCCTACCACTGGTGGGAAAGGCAAAGGGAAAGGCAACACACTTTCTCATGCATCACTGAAGGTCAGCTCCGATAGTGACGGAGTATACGCCACTCACCTCACCACTTCTGAGAATAAGGGTAAGCACCAAGACCCTCAGGCTGCCATCTCTGAGCCTGAGGATGATGAACTACTATTGGTCTGACAAGCTGAGCTGCGATCCAAAATGATGCATGGTCCGTCTAGGAATAAAGTGCTTGAGACCCATATTCCTCCTCCCCTTCCAGATCACGTTGTGGTTCCGACAACACCTGCACAGGGTCCTCCTCCCTGATCTATGAACACACTAAAGGCTGAGGGACTGAGGACGATCATAGAAGAAAAAAGGTTATCGATGGATGGAGTAATAGACATGTATCCAAACATCTGGAGATTCCAAAAGTCCCATAAGTTCCAGATCTTCACTAGACCCAGTAGCCCTTATATTCCCAATTGGGTTCGGGAATTCTATACTGACTATGGAGCCCTGGTGCCATAAGGGAAGAAGCAGGCCGCTAAATTAAAGTCGGTTGATTATGTGGTTGTCAGGGGAAAGTCGGTCAAATGTGAATGTGATGACATCATCACAGTTTTGGAGTGCACCAGCAATATCTCAGATGACTATCAATACATGATCAAGACAAAGTCATTGGAGACTGAAAAAGTGGCTGGCTTGTATGATATCTTATGGCACTCCTCGATGGTTGGAGGTAGGAGCTCCAATACAGAGAAGGACCTCAATGTAGCAGCGAGGTACTGGTTTAGCTTTATCAATGACACTATCATGCCATCCCAGAATTAATCTATTCTCCGCCACATGAAGGCAGCCTGTCTTGGTTGGATTATTCACGGGTGCAGTCTCAACTTTGGTATGATTGTTGGCTAAGAGATGGCCATGAGGGCTAGGCAGCGCCAAACCTCTCTACCTTTCCTGGTGTTGATCACTGAGCTATATAAACGCGCATGAGTTCCTTTTGATGAAAAGAAAGATGTGGAAGTGATTCCAACATCTTCTAGCGACATCTGGTGGATTGAGGCTGAGTATCTAAAGGATGAAGCCAAAAAGAAGAAGGCAGCCCTGGTGGACACCTCCCCAATTGTTGATAGTGATACATTAACTGCATAGGCAGTGTTTCCTACTCCGACCCCAGGGCCTTTAGGTATATCTACTGATGTTCCTTCTGTGACTCCTAGCCTCTCTACAGCTCCGATGCCTCCTAGGTATGCGACTGTTGTTGCTGCTCCCTGACCTCCACTCACCCAGGCTACATTACTACAGATTGGGCAACTAGCCCATTCTACGGATAGGCGTGCCTTCAGGCTTGAGGCCATAGTACCAGGGATGATAGAGAGGGTCCTCACTGCGGCTGTGACACCCCTTAGTGTGTCTATTGGTGCTCTTGTGGCATAAAGAGCGGTGTGTTAGTGAGGCCAGGGAGCCACTGATGAGGTGACGACTCTAAAAGCCACGAAGGAAAGAACCAAGTTGGTGAGAGAAAGGAGCAGTCGGTGGATCGCTGAGTGGTTCCGCGATGTAGTGTTGGATTTTCCATAGTTACAGACCTTGAGGATGCTGAATGCCAAGGCATAAGGGAGACAGAAATGACCAAAGGGCTGCTCGCCGAGTTGTTCGACGAGCCAAACTTACTTCTTCCAGTGACTCTTCGTAGAACATTTTTGGCAACCATAAATACCTTTTTGAACAGTTAGTTTAGGATGGAATTTTCATAATATTTTATCATACCTAATATTTTTAGAACTGGGACAAGTTTTCTCTAGTTTTTCCTAAGCTTCCAAGAATTGAAGTTTTTCACTTTTGAGAAATTGGAAGTGGGTCTTTGAGATTCTTCGATTTAGAGCATTGTAAGGACGAATCTACTCTTACCCAGTTGATGGATAATCAATTTGGTAATGGTTTTTTCCTTTTTATGACGTCTAGCTAAAACCCCAATTCTTGGGGTGTGATTATATGATTATGGGTTGATTTAGTTTATGGGTATTGCTAATTGTTAGTTTAAATGCTAGTTAGAAGTGAGTTCTATCATTAATTGTGGTTTAATTTAAGAATTATAGTTGCAAATGTAGTCCTACCCTTGTGGTGTTTGCTTGCTCGAGAGAGAAGTTTTAAAACTAAACTTATCGATTGATTGTCTGTGGGTATTGGGATGACCTGGGTTCAGCTCGAGAGAGTGAATCCTAAACCCAATCCCACACATTCAGCTCGAGAGAGTGAATGGACTAAGGTGTGGGCTGTCTTTTTTTTTGCATGCTTGTTGATGCTCGAGAGAAATCAACTTGATTCGGGGTAAATTATTCGAGAGTAAGTTTATCTCCTCTATAGTCTAGCTTACTCACTAATATCTAGCTATTTACTAATAGTTTTAATTACCCATTTGTCTATATTAGCCTACAAACGATCACATCCCAAGAACCCATCTCATTATTGTTTTCTCGTATTGTTTGGCACTGTTTGTAGTTGATAATCAAAACCAAAACCCCCATTTGACATTCGTGTCACCCCCTGATTTGAATGATGTTTTTATTCGATAACTTTTATTCTTCTGACTATTTTGAACTTGTTCATACTTTCCAATTGAATCTTTTACACCTACAGCTCCCTGTGGGATTTGACCCAAACTCATTTAGTTGGGTTATATACTGTTTAACGACCATTGACACTTAGAATTGGATGAAGTGTCTTGGATAACGTTAAATTAATCAGAAGGGGAAACTTAGTTTTTATGGTGACCTTGTTCAACTTATAGTTATCGATACACATCTGAAGGAAACCATCTTTCTTCCTCACGAATAAGACCAAAGCTCTCCAAGGTGAGATATTTGGTCTGTTGAAACCCTAATCAAGAATATCTGCAAACGAGTCTTTTACATCAGTTGAAGCCATTCTATATGGCGAAATAGAATGGGTTGAGTACCGGGGAAAATATCTACTCCGAAGTCTATTTCTATTTCAAGAGGGAGCCTGGAAAGATCATCTGGAAAGACCTCTAGAAATTCACTCGAAACTACAACTTACATAATAGGTGGTGTCTTAACACTAGAGTCATTAACTCATACTAAGTGATAGATGCATCCCTTAGAAACTAACTTTCTTGCCTTAAGGTGTGAAATAAAATAACCTTTAGGCACTGCTCAACTACTCCTCCACTCTAAAACTAGCTCATTAGGAAACTGAAACTTGACTATTCGAGTTCTACAATCGACTAAGGCATAACAAGCATGAAACTTGTCTATACCTAGAATAACACCAAAGTCCACCATATCTAGCTCAACTAAGTCAGCCATGGTGTCCTTGTGATAGACAGAGATGATACAATCACCATAGACTTTTTTTGCTAGAATAAACTCACGAACATTTGTACAAAACACTGAAGAGATCATGGCAACAAAAGGAGTTACAAAAGAAAAGACTTTATGCATACTAGTAACAAAATCTGGTAAGTTCTCCTGATCCTGGCTACTAGCTATAGCATATAGAAGGTTTGCATCTCTACCGATGTAGCTCCTCTCTAGGTATTTCTATCCGCTGGAGCTACTGAAGAACATTGGGCTCTATTTTACTTATTACCCTGCCTATTCTTAAGGCATTCTCTCATGAAATGACACACCTGACCACACTCAAAACAACGACTGGAGCATTCACGACTTTTTCCTAGATAGGTCCTACCACACTTAGCACAATATGGGCTCTAAGACCCCTGTGCTACACTACCCTGATACTGAGTACCGTGAGCTTTGAAATTTTGAGTACTCTAATTTATGTGATCCTTTTTGTTTCATGGTGCAGGTGCACTAGTTGAAGATGGAGAAGGTCTTGATCTCTACTTAAAAGATGAGGGAAGCCCAGTTCTATTCTTTTGTTGACTAGTCTCATTACTTGCTTTCTTTGCCCTTTTGTGGCAAAACTATTCTCTGTCATATAACTTATCCTGCTCAACGTCCTTCACATGAATAATTAATCTAGCTATGCACATGTCCCCTATCAGTATAGCTACCTTACCTTTCTTGTTTGGTAGACGGGATAGCCCGAACATGAACAAATTGTTCCTCTTTCTCATATCTACCACCATCTCCGTTGCATAGTGGTAGAGCTGAGTAAAATTGAGATTGTACTCTTGCACACTCATCGCTTCCCATTTTAGATTCAGGAAATCTCTCACTTTAACTTCCCGTAGCACTCGGGGAAAGAAGCGCACTAAGAAAGCATCCTCAAACATAGCCCAACTCAAAATTGAAGCCCCTCTGCCCTCTTCTTCTTCCACTGATCATACCATATCCTATAAACACCATTGAGTTGATATGAGACTAACTCCACACGATATGTATTAGCAACACGCATGACCTCAAAAACATTATTAAGCTCTTCCACGATGTTCTTTGGATCGTTAGTGAACTTTGACAAAGTGAACTCTAGGGGATTCATTCTAAAAAAATCACAGATTCTAGATCTATTAGCTACATCTGATGCCCCGTTCCTGGTTGACCAAACTGGTTTTCCATAACCTGAGTTAGCATATGGATAGCATTCGTGAACTCGACATAGGTGATATCTCCCTGAGGGGGTTGCACTTTTTGTGCATTGGGCATGTCTGGACCTTGATTATTATCATTCCTCCTAGGAAGACGTCTCAAATAGCTCTTCATAGTTTGATGATCTGATAAGAAATGCATAAGCAGGAATTAAAAGAACTTTCTATAGAGTTGAACTCTATCACAAAAACAAGAGTAAGAAGAAAGTGAAATATTTCTTAAAGTCGTAGCCTCCGAATTATAGATGTGGTGTGCTTCACAATGATAAGAATGACTCTACTAAACATGAATCCATAGACACCCTAGGACTCTGAAGCTCTGTGTTCAGATACGAAGATTATCATTCCCCGAGCCTACACTCTAGACATGGCCGACCCTCGAGAACCATTTCTGATCCCCTAGAAATCCCATTACCTAACTTACTAATTAGCAAAAGACTCACTCAAGAAATAATAGTCTTTGAGCATAATTTAATCTCAAAGTAAGTGCCAATAAGATTGTGTGAAAGTACTCAATGTTATGAATAAAACAATTTGCAACTCAAAATAAAAGGGAAATTTTGAGAGACTCCTCCACACTAACTATCTATGAAGCCTCTAATACTAGGTTACATATTGGGAAAAGACCCACGTTAACTCAACAATAACAAGAAAATAAATGTGAATCCCTCTGGAAAGCAAGTAGGCTCAACAAAGCTTTCTGAATCGCAAAGTGATCTCAACTAAACACTATTGATGATATTGAAAACCTTTATCTACATCATAAAATATCAAGGTCAAATGACATCGATAAATTGAATGCACGAGTATGTAATATAGCCGAGGTCAAATAACTAATGAAAGGAATGCAATAGATATATCATACACACAAACGAATGTAAACAATTAAAGGATTGAAATCATTTACCTTTACAAAATACTTTCTCATCTCTGAACTTCAACATAATAAATGATATATTTAAAATACACTTTAAATCTAATGGAAGATTGTCTAACCTACAACAATCACTATGAGCTACAAGATGATACCACGTCTGGTCCATGTTGCTGGACTATCCTATATCATGTTGGGATATAGAACCTCTCAACTAAGTGGATCCACTAAGCTCTGCCTGAAACCACTAACGATTCATCTAAAAAGTATGATCTTGTACCCATGTTGGCAAGACATGGTTTATAGAGGTTGTGAGTTGTCTTAACTCTACCCTATATTAGTGCTCAATGCTACTCCAAATAATTTATATTCTTTCTCAAATCTAGAAAAACACACTTTTTCTCTTGTTTGAGAAAATTGCTAAAACTATCTTCTAAAAAGAGGTAAATGCTCTGTAATGTCCCTAAAACCCATTGCTCATTTACAAAAAAAGGTTTTTCTTTGCTCAACGTAAAAATACATTTTGGGTTGAGATAATGACTCAAAAGGGGCCTCTTAATGAGGTTACTGCTCTATACTCAATCCTTCTGAAAACTCTTTTAACATTTCTCAAAAAGTTTACTATTTTTCTTCATGTAATAATGAAACATTTGTAAAATACTTAATTCCCTTATACTATTTCTCAAACTCCTCTTTAATTCCTCAAAACTCAGTTAAAATAATTATGTTTTGTTGGAAAGGTTATCAATGGAAATATGATCAGTACTTGGAATGCACTAGGCATGCATGATAAAGAATATAACTGAACAAAAATATAAGCTGAACAAAGAATAACTGAGCAATGACATAATCTGAACATAATGTAAAGAATTAATTATAACTGGAAAGAACTGAACTAAATGCAATAACCAAGTACCGATTATTAATATGGCATGCTGAGACTGAATACTTAAGTATAACTGAAAACATGGTCAAATGCACTAGAGTCTGATTGTAGGAGCTACTAGTAACCGACATAACCACTATGTGAGCTAACTGTTGTGTCCGATGTATACACCCCATCGAAGGGCCAGATATACCTTGACATGGGTATAAAGGAATGACTGGCGTGATCAGTAAAACTGATTCCCATAGAGGCGGCTTAACCTACGGGGGGACATACTTCTGGGACTATAAGTGTATGCTAAAACCCTAGTCCACTCGGTGCTTAGCCTACTCCCAACTGAATATGTACATCTAACACAAATAACTGAAATATTGAAATGTTGAATAGCTCAAAATACTAACATGCAAATTTGAGAATATAACCATTACATACTGATAATGTGACAATTAAAAACTGAAGCATGTATATTTGTTTAACTGACCTAGCATGTGTAAGTCATGAACAAGAGAATCTACACAACTAGGGTACTGAGTGCAAAAAACTAGTAACGATTCCACAAAAGACACGATAATCTAATTAGGAATACTCTAACAGCTAAATCAGAATCAATATCTATGGTTTTTAAAACCCTAGGTCTAAGCAAGATATAGTGAATCAAGAATCTGGCTGAATTCTAGGGACCTAGTGGATGAAAGGAATTCACTAGGGAAATCTCACATACAAGGTGATGAATTTCATAGAGAAATCTTTCCATTTCGGGGCTAGAACTGAAGAAAACCTGTTGTACATTCTTTAGGGGTTTGGCTGACTCTTTCTCCTCTTTTGCTCTATGTTTTATTAATTTTTTGTGAATGAATGCTTAAGGTAAGTTCTGACTAAGTTACTAGGTTTAAACTAACAAAAAATATGTAGTTCAGGAGTTAAACAACGTAGTTTAGGTGTCCAACACATAGGGGAAAAGACCAAAATGACCATAACTTTAAATTTGATGGGGTCATCAATGAGCCTGACCAACGGACCGTAGGTCGACTGACGAACCCTCATATCAATTGTCGTTTCGCTTTCAGAGAGTTGGAAATTAGGGTCTGAAAAATGGAACTAGACCACAGACAGTGGTCTAACCTATGGTTCATAGGTCCTGCCGTTGGTCAAGACTTTTACTACAAATTTTGGGGGTTCTAGGGGGGAGTTGAGTTGACACAACACTGATTCTACCTATGGTCTGTGGGTCAATCTACGGTCCATTAGTGGCCTCCGTCTGTGGCACCTACAGTTTCTAAAAATCTGCAATTTTGTCCTTTCTTGAATAAGGGGTGTTATATTATCTCCCTGTTGGGAACATTTGTCCTCGAATGAAGTCTAAACTAGCTGAATATGGGGAAAGGAGCTGCAATCCCTACCACTAAGGACTAGAAACTGATATCTGACTTAATTGAGTTCCAAGAATATGCAAATATGCTGAAAATGCAAGAGCACTGAAGGAACATGATACTAAGATTGAATTTTCACAAGTGTTAACTAAGAGACTGGAGAGGAATTATTACCTCAAGCTGTAATGGAATCGAAAGGAAAGAGAGGAGGATACTTGACCTTCATCTTCATGGCTGCTTCTAATTTTGAAGTAGCTGCCTCTACAAACTAACTCCTCCACAAAACCTTCACTGAAGCGACTTCTTTGTTTCTCAATCTCCGAACCTGACTATCAAGAATTTCAACTGGCACCTCATCATAAGTGAGACCATCCTTCAAAGCCACACTTTCTAATGGTACTATTGATGCTGGATCACCCATACACTTCTTCAACAAGGAAATGTGAAAGACTGGATGGACAGGTTCTAGTTCTGCTGACAACTCTAGCTCATAAGCCACATTTCCAACCCTTTTTAGTATCCTATAAGGATCTACATATTTAGGATAGAGCTCTCTTTTCTTGCCAAATCTCATCACCACTTTCAAATGTGACTCTTTCAGGAAAACCCAATAATCGATTTCAAACTCTAAGTCTCTTCTCCTTACATCTACATAGGACTTTTGACGACTCTGAGCTGTTTTGATTCTATCTCTGATGAGCTGAACTTATTCCATAGCATCATGAACCGAATCTGGCCCAATCAATGCTACTTCATCTACTTCAAAACAACCAACTAGAGATCTACATCTACACCCATATAATGCCTCATAAGGGGCCATCTGAATACTGGAATGGTAGTTATCATCGCAACTACCCTTGAAATCCATCACGCAAGCTCTCAACATGTCCTCTAAGGTCTGAATGGTACGCTCTGCCTGTCTATCCATCTGCGGATGAAATGTTGTACAGAGATTAACCTGAGTACCAAGACTTTTTGAAACGATTTCCAGAAATGAGAGGTAAATTGAGGACCTCTATCTCAAATGATCGACAAGGGGACCCCATGCAACCTAACTATATCATTAATGTAGAGTTTAGCATAATCCTCCGCTGATCTGTAGTCTTGATAGCTAAGAAGTGAGGGAACTTAGTAACTCTGTACAGTATCACCCAAATAGAGTCATGTTGTCTACGAGTACGAGGTAAACCCGCAATGATGTCCATATATAACACCCCCCCTTTCATGTAGGAATGTTAATCTCTTCAGTCGTACCTCCTAGTTTGTGATGTTCTACCTCAACCTGTTGACAAATAAGACACTTAGCCACAAAATCTGTTATATCCCTCTTCCACCAAAAGACTACTCGTAGGCCATTCCACCAAAAGACTACTCGTAGGCCATGGTACATCTTAGTGGTACCTGGATGAATAGAATACCTGGAGTTATGGGCTTTGGTAAGGATATTCTGCCTCAACTCACCAACCTTAGGAACACATAAGCGACCTTGGTAACGAAGTACACCATCTCCCCCTTGGGAGAAAACCCCAACATTTTGATAATGAACTGCACCTTTCAATTGGAGTTATATAGGATCACAGTCTTGTTTTTCCTTAACCTCCGCTACAATGAAGATACAAATCTATTTAGAACTATCATACCACAATCAGACATGTTCGTGAGACCAATTCCTAAGCGATCAATTCAGTCAACATCTTTTGATAATTAATTCTTTTGTTCCTCAACATGTGCTACACTACCCATAGACAGTTTGTTAAGAGCATCAGCTACTACATTTGCCTTACAAGGATGGTAAAGCACATTTATGTCATAGTCCTCGAGGAACTCAATCCATCTCCTCTGGTGAAGATTCAACTCTTTCTAGGTGAACACATATTGAAAGCTCTTATGATTTGTGAACACATCTACGTGAACACTATACAAGCAGTGTCTCCAAATCTTTAGTGCAAATACTACGGCTGCAAGCTCGAGGTTATGACTTGGATAGTTCTTCTCATGTACCTTAATCTCTCTTAAAGCATAAGCTATAACCTTACCTCACTGCATTAACACACAACTTAGTTCGACTCTGGATGAATCACAAAAGATCACATAACCGTCTGAACCATCTGGTAGAGTTAAAACGGGAGTTGTAGTCAACATAGTTTTCAGTTCTAGGAATATCTTCTCACACTCATCTGACCGCTGAAAGTTAACCTTTCTCTGAGTAAACATACTCAATGATGAAGCTATGGATGAAAATCCCTCAAGAAACTTCTGATGTATGTTGAAAAGGTCAGTCTGGGCCATTGCTTCACTTTCTCTATTTTATGAGAATCCACTCTGATTGCTTCACTAGATACCACATGACCAAGGAAAGCGACTGACTATAACCAGAATTCACATTTGCTGATCTTAGCGAATAACTGGTGATCTTTGAGAGTTTGCAGAACAACTATTAAATTAGTCACATGCTTCTCTTCATTCCTATTGTAAATGAGGCTATCATCAGTAAAGACGATAACGAACAAGTCAAAATTCTACTTGAACACCTTGTTTATTAAATCCATTAAAGTTGCTGGAGTATTTTATAGTCCAAAAGACATAACTACAAATTCATAATGAACATACCGAGTTTAGAAGGCTATTTTCGGGATGTCACTATCTCTGACTCTTAGCTGATGATAGCTGGATCTTAGGTCTATCTTCGAAAAATAACTAGCACCCTAAAGTTGGTCGAACAAGTCAGCAATCCTAAGGATAGGGTACTTATTCTTGATTGTGATTTTGTTCAACTAGCGATAGTCAATGTACATTCTGAGGGAACCACCTTTCTTTTTTACTAATAACACAGGAGAACCCCATGGAGAGATACTAGGTCTAACGAAGCCCTTATCTAGAAGGTCTTTCAATTGTTCTTTCAATTCCTTAAGCTTAACCAAAGTCATTCTGTAAGGAGGAATTGAAATAGGCTGGATATCTGGAAGTAGATCAATTCTGAAGTCGATTCCCCTTTCGTAAGGAACTTCGAGAAGATCTTCTCAAAATACTTTTGGAACTCATTTACTACTGGGACTAACTCAAGAGTTGGGGTTTCTGAGCTTGAATCCTTAACCCAAACAAAATAATAGATGTACCATTTATAGATCATCTTCCAGGCCTTAAGGTAAAAGATAAATCGACCCATAGGCACTAAGCTACCACCCTTTTGATTCTAGATCTGCAATCGATTAAGGCTTAACAATAATGTAACCAATCTATTCCTAGAAGTGTATTGAAGTCTACCAATTCTAACTCAACAAGATCTGCTGAGGTGACTTTCTCATACACTGTGATAGGGAAATTTATGTATACTCGTCTAGCTATAACTAGGTCACCAACTGGAGTAGAGACTAAGAAGGGTTCTGTAAGAGTTTGTAGATACACACCTAAGTCTACTTCTATATAGGGAGTAACAAAAGAAAGAGTTTCCTGTGGATATAACAATGCATAGACATCTAAATGAAAGACTCGTATTGTACCAGTGACCACATAAGGAGAATCTTCCTGGTCCTGTTGGTGTAAAACTCGAATTTAGGCCTCATTTAGGAGTTAGTTTGCCGAAATAATTGCTTATTTATGTTCTAGGATAGTTTATATACTCTGCTCTGCTGAAATTGTATCGAAAACGGAGGTTTTGGGTGAAAAATTTCCATTGTCGCGCCAGGTGTTCATCCCATTTGGCGGCCTTTTTCCCGTTGTGGTGGCCTTCATAATCCTACCAAGGAGGGATTATAGCCGCTATGAAGGGATACGCCAGACTAGTGGCCTGCACCCTTAGTACATAAATCTCTTATTTTAGCCTTAAACTGAATATCCTCTCGCGTTCTAACTTATATTTAACTTCCTGCATGCTCTCTATATGGCAGGTCAAAATGAAGAACACTTACCCTTCATCCGGTTCCCTGATGCCGCGATTTGGGAAAGACATCATGACAACTGTAATACGGGGTTCAGTTGCGAGAGAGGGTTCATATAGAACAAGCTAGAGGAGAAGGAGCTTGTCTTCTATGCTCGTCTGGTGGAGTTTGGGTGGGTCCCACTGATTGAGGCTCCCCTAGATGCATGCTCTACTTGGGTGAGGTAGTTCTACGCCATCATTCCTACTGTGCGATGGGTCAACTCTCACCCCATCATCCATATCAAGGGAGTTGACATTCCTCTAACGCCAGTGCCATCAATGAGGCTCTAGAGGTACCGGAGGTCTCAAACGCTGAATACGAGGCCAAACTAAGGGAGATGAATCTGGAGTGGCTGAGAGACAATCTAGTTGAGCCTGAGTATCGGGATCAGGTTTACTGGGCTTTTGCTGAGGGTATTACTACCACAAATTGGTCATCTGATGCTAAGAGGTGGCTATACTTGGTCACTAGGAGGATCCACCCGTTATGTAACCCCACTGGTGTGACCTTCCCTCGGGCCTTGGTGGTGGCGTGAGCCATACAGGGTATAGAGCTGAACGTGGGGGCGCCGATTATCCCTGAGTGGAAGATATTCTACCGGGGTAACAGAAGGTGTTCTTTATCCCTGGGCTTATCGCTGCTCTATGCAAGCGAGTGGGAGTGCTACTATTCGACGTCGACGAGGTATCTCCTATGGATCCCCCCTTCACCCTCTATTGGTTAGAGCAGGTTCTAGTTATAGGAGCAGGAGGAAGAGGACTGGAAGGGCTAGCCGCAGTAAGGCAGCCCCAGATTCCCATGATGAGGCACAGGTCGAGGAGGATCTGGCTACCGTTCAGGAGAGATTGGAGAGTTCTTATGCTGACTTCACTCCGGCCCCACCCTGCACTACCTTAGAGGTTGAGATGCTCCGTCGCCAGTTGCGCTAGGAGAGGAGGAAGAATCTGGAGAGGGATTGTCTGCTAGTCCGGATATGGAAGACCATGAGGACCATATTCACTTGTGTTGCTCCTGGTCAGGAGCTCCCCCATGTCGAGAAAGGGGATTTCCAGCACTTTACTTTCATGGACGAGGCAGCTACCGGTCTGATACCTCCGGAGGATCTGGAATCCAATATTGACACGACCCAGTCCGATGACTCTTGACTTCGATTATTATTTCTCCCCTTTGGCTTGTAAATTTTAAGACACCTTTATTTCTATCTTTTTGACTTTCCTAAGCTTTTGTAGCACATCGATGCTGGTTTTTGCTATTCTAAACAACCTTTACTTAATTACCAGGCTTTATAATCTATTCTCAATTTGCTAAACACTGACAGGATTGCAGGGATTTGTTTGGATCCCATTCGGAGTTGATATTTGAAGTTAGGGAAAACAGGGGACGCTGGGTTGAGGTTATGCCTCGCCCTGTCCCACTCCGGCTGGAAAATCCCGCTCTAACGGTCTCGCTATGGCAGGAATAATACCTCCCATACGGCTTAGATGGAACCAGAACCCGGGCTAATAATTTCTGGGTTCTTTTCATCTTTCTAAAAGTTCCCCAAGGTTTCCAGCTTAACCAAACAATCTGAGATAAATCTTCAAACTAGGAAAATCATTAGCTAATCCGAATCAATTTTAACGACACGACATCCCACTAGTTCTCATTAATTCAACGTTACACCCACACATCCACAGGATACACCCAGACATTCACTCGATTATTTGTTGGTTGCGACACACATCCAGATTTCCATCTTACGAATCACTCCGTAATTTAACTAAACCCTTGCACCAACTTAGTTATGATTTCTTACCGCTACGATTTTCATGATACTCGAGTAGTTACACTTAAATAATTTCCATAACACATCCAACACTTTGCACATATCAAGGTTTAAACACACACATTTATAGTACACGTAATCATCTTATCACAGTCAAGGAATTACAATTTCATATCTGCAGTTAATTCAAACAACAAGAATCACACATTCACAGTTTCCAAAATACGACTCATAGACAAGTCCAAATTATTAGTTAGTTCACTTCATGGATGGCCATTTCTGGTCATCCATGTAATTACGCAATCCTTAGGGCCAGATACCAATTGGAACCTTCCCAGTTCCAATTTACCTTGCCTGTGTTTCTTCAGTCGTGACCATGATGTTTGGCTCACCTCGTTGAGATACCAATTGGAATCGAGAGATACCAATTGGACTCAACTCATACCGCAAGTGACATTTCGCACGAAATGAGGGAATGAGTGGAACGATTTCCAAAAATGCTTCCTAGCTTCCTGAGGATTAGATGTGGACGTTAACACACCAATCTGCAGGAGTCTAGTCCACATTTTGCTCTTGTACTGGGAGACCGGTAACCTAGGCTCTGATACCAATTTGTCACGACCCAACCCACCAAACCGTGCGGGCACCCACTCTAACACCTAAGTAGGAGAACCCTCATATTCCAATAGTTTAAACATGCAAAATATTTAAAGAAAACAAAGATAAATATAATAATATGGTTTTATAAATAATAACTTTAGGCACTCTTTTTGATTAAAACTTTTAAAGTAATTAACAACTCCCAAGGATCTAGTGTACATCTGGACAAGATAAAGAAATGACATAGCTCCCACCATGCGGAAGGAAGAATAGAAGCTGCTACAGAATTTCTCCGTCTTGACCTAATGAAACATCACCAACCTACATCCAGACTATGTCAAAAGACATAGCAAGAGTAGTACCAGTACAAAACACACGTACTGGTAGGCATTATCGGTCAACTTGACGCCCACCACATAACATAAGGAACCAACTAATAAGATCATGATATAAACCACTTGCTTTTCCACCTCCACCCTTTCTTGAAGAACCTCCAAATTACACTAGTACTTTGACTACTAACTACATTCTCAACCCACTGACTTACCGGTTACTTGATCATGGCCTAACCATTCTAACACATTGAACGTCCCCCTAAAAACCACCATGTTGTATTTCAACTAACTGCTCACATCATACCCTTAATTCCTCGTCACATTACCCAACCATAGTCACATAGTACCTTATATCAAGCTTTCATACCACTAAACCCAATCTATTTCGCCAAGGTAAAATCGACCTAAGCATATTTCATCACATACTCTGCCTCTACTTCTCACCATTACAACACACGAACAATCCTTGCTATCCATTACTCGCCCCTTGAACACTTTTTCCTTCCACTATACCCAAACAGCTCGCTCAACACAAGAACAATCAAATCTAAGTCATCGTAACATGTACCTACTAAGTGCAACATATATAAGTCAATACAACAACATACTCACATGCGCATATCAAACATATGCAATATCAACGACACTTACGAACAACTTCACATTTCTCAAGATACACAATTTTGCCACATCATTGGTTCTCTCATGGAGCCCACACCTAAACTGTTAGCATACCGTAATGTTCTACCCGATCCAATAATTATGTCAGAACATGGAAACCGATACGATAGCTATACTGGAACGTGGTAACCGATCCAAGTTAGTTATGATGGGACGTGGCAACCGATCCAAGTTAGTTATACCGAAACGTGGCAACAGATCCATTCATCAAACCACAATCACAATCATAAGTATATCCTGACAATCATATAAACAATTTATGATTCATAGCGTTCGTCATTCGTATATCCCTATTTACAACAAGCGTGATCAACAATGCAACATTCGTATACCCACATGTATCATAATGAAACAAGAACAACATATATCACTAAATAATGGGATCAACACCGTCACAATGGATTATTCATCAACACACCTCATGCAAACCCTAATTCGACCATACTTAGCCCTAAATCCTAATTCGACCATACTTAGCCCTAAATCCTTCATTCGGTGCGTGAAGGCCTACACATAAATCCTATCATCGATTCAGATATTTTACCCAGTGAGCACAGATTTAAACTACTCAATTCATAAAACCTAGCCTACATGGACGCCAAGCAGCTGCACAGAGTTTTGGTCTTTGATTCTTGTTTCTGGAATTCGTGCGGTGATCTTTACCAGAAATTCGCAATCCATCGACATCTTCATGCTAGAAATCTCTCTTTCCCTTTTTACCAAGCTTAGAACCGCTTTTCTGAGGTTTCTAGGGTGTTTTACGACTTATTTATGTATTTTAGGAAGATGGAGAAAATAGGATTTCTCGTAATTTATGTTCTGCCTCACCTATCCCGCCTTGTCGCCAACTTACCCCACCCTGGCGCCGCCTCCCTAGCGGCAACAGGCTCGCTATGGCGGGACAATGGCTTAGATTGTTTTTTGGAATTTTGGTTTTTCTAAATAACGACGGTTCGGGTCGTTACATACGAGTATTACATGATATACTATATTAATTACATATCAATATTAAACTTTGAACGTCACATAAATATTAATAAAATTATGTTTAAATACTTTGTTTTAGAAAATATGTTTTAAATGATGGATATTATTATATATTAAAGATTTTGAATTTACAAGTTCTTTCAATCTTTAACATCGATCACATGACTAAGTGGAGATAACTCAATTGAAGTTATAATTTGTTTTTTCTCAACTGTATGGTATTAGATAATGTATACAAATTTGAATTTTTAAGTTGAAAAATCTCTTGTTTTCTCAAAGTTATTGAGAAAAACGTCTCTTATTCGTAAAAAATATATTTAAAAAAGGCGTATATCTTTAATATTAGAATATTTAAAAGAAAGAAAACATTAATAAATATGTATATTTGACCAATTCATTTATAAAAATTAAAAAAAACTAAATACCTATTTCTTGTAAAAGAGAACTAAAATAATAATCAAACATCATTAATTCTAGTAGGCATTCACTTCCACAAGCCACAATGGTCATTTGAAGCAGCGGTGAAGCTACAATATAATGGTGTCAGGGTGTCCAACTAGACACCCTCCATTTGGAAATTATACCATATATATAAGTAAAATGATACCCTAAATAGTTAAATATTATATTTTGGACCCTCTTAGAATATCGATTTGACTTTTGATTTTTTTAAAAAGTATAAATTCTAAATAAAACTTAACTTTTTTTTAATTTAAAGTTAATAACCAACTTTTATTGACATAATTAATATACTGAAATTTGAATTGATTTAAACTCTTGTCAAGTTCTTACAGTAAAATTCATGTAATTAAAAATATAACTTACATGTAAATTAAAATAAAATTATACCTTTACACCGGTAATATTATGGGAACATGTTTAGATTTTTCTCACTAAATCGTTAGATGAAGTTCGATCCGTTTATCAAAAGACGAATATTATGAAGGAGATGAAAACATTTCATTCAACAAAAAAGCAGATCTTAAAAAAAAATCAAATCTCAAATAAGTAGTACATCATAAAGTAATATATAAACTACAAAATTCTATACATATCTTAAGAATAGACTTTACCTAGATAATTCATATCTTTACTATACATTAAAACTTGATCATTTCTTTTGTAACATAATTTTCTAATGCCTCTATTTATAGGACATAATATGAAATTTTAAATGATATCTTAAACATGCACTTTAATATGATTTAGGAGTTATGATTATCAAAAATCATGGGAGTAACGAAAATAAAAACAATTAATTTTTCTATATGAAAGAATATGAATAAATGGGGTGGTAATAATTTGCTAAAGTTTTGTATCTAAGCTTTCTTGGCCAGCTGGATCTATTGAGGGTTGCTTAGGAGTAACCTAATTTGTTTATTGTTTGGATACAACTTGCACTTCCTGATTGACTTGCTGATATTCGAGTTTTTTTTTTTTTGTGGAGTAACGGTTGAAAACTGCAAGAGTTCTATTTTCTTCTTTCTACCCATAATTACCTCCCCTGCAATAATTCTGGAGTAAGATAATTTGGAGTAGAGTTTGAGACCCCTTTGATATATTTTGTATCAAGATAGAAAATACATCGAAACAAAAAATAGATAAAATAGGTTTGCACCTAGGAAATATACTTTTAGAGGCAAGGTTTTGAACATCCTTCTGAAAAATAGACTTTGCAGCTTTATAATCAATTTGCTATGAAAAATATAGATTATGTAAATCAACTTGAAATTTAGAAATACATAAAACTATTGCTAAAATTTCCTTTTTTATTGTTGGATAATTTTTTTGGGCTTTATTTAAATGCTTGGATGAAAATGCAATGATATATTCTTTATTATTTTTCCTTTTCTTTCAAATGTCTCAAAAACCAATATGTGATGCATTTCTTCAACTATTTTGAATGCAGAAGGATCCAAAAAGGAGTGGCAAGGAAGATCTTTAGCTTTCGTATGCATTTCTCTTACGATACTATTCAACGAAGGAGGAATTTTTATCAATATAACCCGAAATCGAGCAATGAAGGCACCTATAACCTTCTAATAGGCAATTCAAACACCCAAAGAAGAAAAAGTAGAACACACAAATTAAATAGAGAAAAAGATTAGAAACTAGAGTAATAAAGATAGGGAATGGGGGCCATATCATTGATATGTAAGTACAATACAAAATATACAAACATGCCCAAAAGTGAACAAGGAAGAGAAACTATACAAAAGATACACACTGCAGACTTCTTATCACTCGTATAGGAGCATCTAAGTACTGAAAGAACTATGTACAGCAGAATTGAGTAATCAATATATCAAATACAAGTTATTACAAAAGAGGAAGAGTAGCAAGTCTAGGACGCCAAGAGCTCACCATGATCTAAGTGTGTGAGAGCCACAAGAGATCCGTCTCTCAATGAGGGTGAGTATATACTGGGATATGAATTAGAAAATGATGCACAAGTGTAGTATGTGTACAAAAATGTGGGGTACTCAGTAGGCATTATAGGCCAACCAAGCTTAGAAAGATCTTAAATATACATAAGCAGCTCGATAGTTCTAACAAGAAGTGTGATATAAGGCAAAAGTAATCCCACATTACCGAAAGGAAAGACAAAATCACTTCTAGCTATACAATCCTACCAAGCACATGCTAACAAATACATATGATATATGATGCACATGTGGCCAATGCATGTTTAAAGTAAAAAGTTTCAGAATGATCTCGCTAGCTATCCTGTGGAAGCTCCAAGAAAACTACGGAATGTACCCCAACTCAAGTACAAATGGAATAAAAGTAAAACCCAAAATTTTGTCTTAGGGCTGCCAATGCTTATCCACATATGCATAGGAAGGTGGAAATAATGTATTTTCTTTCAAAACCCAACTTTCCTTCAATAAAATCAGTAATCCTGCTCCCTCGAAGTTAAAACTAGTTGAAAACATAGTTAAACCACTTAGGGTCCCAAAACCTCCCTTTTCTCCCAAAACTAAATGCAAACAAGCCAACAATATGCATCATGAACATAATTGCACACAAGAACAATCAAGTCATTCTCAAAGTAGCCATACCACACACTGAATATGATAAAACACACTTCACAAAAAACTGGTACTAACCTTGAGCTTCAGTTAGTCAAATTCCATGGCCTCAAGCCCTAGATAATTCAATCAAGACAATGATAAATAAAAAATGACTAAAAAGAGCACACAAAACACAAAAGCGACCAGCGCATAAAAATCTATGTTCTACTCCAGTTACGAGCATTCTAAGGATCTATAACCCACTTGAACCTCTTTTTGGAGGCTTCTCCATTCTGAAGAACCTCATAACACTGCCATGCTTTCTAGAATAGAAAGTACAAGTCAATACGGGATTAACAATACCCATATCGATGGTAAAAGATTTTGACTAGAAATTAGGTAAAACATAGACCCTTGAACAATCATATATATATATAAAATAAAATGTTAGGCCCGCCTACGTGGAGCCACCACACACCAGAATTTCCTTTTAAATTTATTTATTTCCAAAACTAGCCTTCCCATTTCATGAAAAGTTGTAACTTTTTTGAAGAGTTGCGACTTTAATGAAGAGTTGTGACTTTTATGAAGATTTACGACTTTTATGAAGAAATGCGATTTTTATGAAAAGTTGTGAATTTTATGAAAAGTTGTGACTTTAATGAAGAGTTGCAGAAAAGTTGTGACTTTTATGAAAGGTTGTGACCTTTCCGAAGGGTTGCAACCTTTCCAAATAGTTGTAACATTTCCGATAAGGAACAATAAACATTTTTTCACACTACCCTTTGTTGTCTATATATAGAGGGATTTTCTCTCATTTTAAAACAACAAAAAATTTAAACCTCTTCTTCTTCTTCTTCACAATTAAATTTTGTGTACTTTGTTCCTGTTGAGTGACCCACTGACACCATTGCTTATGTTACAAATCTTCGTATGTATTTTTACAGTCATTAATTTATGCTTATGTTATTAAGGATAAATAATAATAAGTAAAAAAATTCATTTTCCTTTACACTATTATTGTTTGTTACTACGTAATCTTGTATGTAAGATAATATAGTGTTTTAGTTTTAATGACTGATAGGTTTTAAGTATTATTTTATAAATTCTGTGATATTAAATTCCCGCGCGAAGCGTGGGTAATTTTACTAGTTGTACATAATTGAGAAACTAATTTCATCATTATATTCTCCTTGAGGTGACGATCACATGCCCAAAAGTTGCGAGGATAGGATTCATTTCTGACATCAAGTGGTCATATTACTATACTTGAAGAATATGAATTCAAGAGATACAAAGTTCACAACGGAAAATAATTATGAAAATAAGGATAGGATCGAGATTAGAAAGTGAAAGGAAATGAAATTACCTTTGAATCACTTGAATTGGACAAGAAATTTATGAGCAAAATCACCAAAACCTCAGCTAATTT
Source organism: Solanum chiquidenum (assembly GCA_029582725.1). Lineage (NCBI taxonomy): Eukaryota > Viridiplantae > Streptophyta > Magnoliopsida > Solanales > Solanaceae > Solanum > Solanum chiquidenum. The sequence continues at coordinate 8,024 of JAJOOS010001483.1, read as the reverse complement.
GGAAATGGGGCTCATTTTGAAGAATGAAAGATAAAAAGGAATTAAATCATCAGCAATATGCACTAAAGAGGTCAAGTAAAAACTGAAGCGGCTAACGCTAATGGGGTCATCTGGCTACTAAAGTGGCCCAGCTCCATGACGCTTGTGCGGCAAAAGCAGCCCCTGCTCTATAAAGCCTTACCGCTAAAGCGATACCCAGGATGCTTAAGCGTCTATTGCTAAAGCGGTGAAGGGCTACTAAAGCATCCGCACTTGTAACCGTTGCATCAACAAATTGAGCTAAAATGTTCTAACCTTTGAATGGACCCTCTGGACTAATTTGGGGTCCAATCAATGCATACAAACAATGCTATTTAATTAAAACGACATTGCAAACTCAAGAAAATTACAAAACAACCAACGGAGGTCGTCTCGTTAGAGTTTTACTCAATTTAATATTTACCATGAAAACACAACAACAATACACCGAATGTCATAAAGTCATCCCGATCAACTCTAGATCTGGACCAAAGGTCATTGCACACCAAACTCGACATTCCAGAGCTAAATTATTGACATAATTCTCCTTCGAGTGCATTTACCAAGAATGTTCACTAAAGTTAAAATATGCCCAAGCTTGAAAACTAATATGTCTAATGGTTCAAACTCGCATGGAAAGTCTTTGGACGTAAAAAAATATGCCACAAGATAAAAATGGCCCTTACAGAGCTACTGGAACTGCAATAATTCTCATCCGACACCCAAATCTCATGATATTTACTAAAGTAAACTCTCACTTAAGAACTTCAAAAAAAGGAATACTCACACCAATTTCCCCCGACCACCTCGAGAAGCATGCCACCAATCCCAAAACAACACAAACACCATAAGAAAACTAAAGGGAGGTGCAAAATAATATTAGCAAACAAAAACATGCAAATGACCATGAGGGTCCTTACAACATCCACTTCTAAAATTACTTTCATCCTTGAAAGTTAAAGAAAGAAAAGGTGGCTAAAGGCTCAAAAAGATAAGGTTTTCGTGTCTGTATGTTAAGCTTAGCTTCCCTAGTAGCCTACTCATGTAGAGAATGACTCCACTGAACTATTACCTATGGAATCTACTTAGACCACAACAGTTGCCCTATAGAATAGTCATAGGCTCCTCCTCAAAAGCCAATGGCTCATCAAGCTTAACTGTATCCCACTAAAGCATGTGAGACTCATAAAGAACATACTTTTTCAACATAAGGACATGAAAGAATGGGTGAACTCTCAAAAGTGTTGGAGGTAAGGAGAATTCATAAGCCACGTCTCTAATCTACCTCAGAATATGAAAATGGATAATAAACCTAGGGATAAACTTGTCCTTCCTCGTGAAGCTCATCATGCTTTTCATAGAGAAACTTACAGAAATACCTGATCACCCGCCATAGACTCTAAAGTCTAAACTCTCCAATCCAAATAGCTCTTGTGCCTTCTCTGGGTAGTACGGAGTAACTTCTAGATCATACAAATACTATCTATAGAATCACACAACAATTCAGTGCCCCACGATCTAACCTCCAAAGCATTAAACTAGCTTATTAAAGAACGACATATCCTACCATACAATGCCTCAAATGTAGCCATCAGAATACTTGAATGGTAGCTATTCTTATAATCAATTTCTGCTAAAGCTAAAAGCATGTCCTACTAACCTCCAAAAGTAATAACACATGCTTGAAGCATGTTCTCCAAGACATGAATAGTCCTCTCAGACAGATCGTTAGACAGAGGATTTAAAGCCACAATGACCTCAACTTCTGTACCCAACTTTCTAACCAAAAATATGAACATAGCTGAGTACTGTGATCTAAAATAATGGACACCAGTACCCTATGTGAACAAATAATCTCCTAAATGCAAACTTGAGCCAATCTCTAAAAAATGTAGGTCGTCTGAACCAGTAGAAAATGAGTAGACAAGTTAATCGATCCACGATCAACCAACTAAAAGCAAAACTCCAAAAAGTACATGGAAAGCCTACCACAAAGTACATAGCGATACACTCCCAGTTCCACCGTGGACCAGGTAGCTACTGGTCAAACCACCTGACCTATAGCGCTCGTAGTTCACATTCTCACAGTTTAAGCACTTATCTAGAAATGTCAAAATGTCCCTCTTCATCCCAAATAACCAGTATTACTTCGAGAGATCACGATACACCTTCCTTGCACCACAATGAATTGAATATTTCGACAAATAGGACTCCTTAGAGATTAGCCTGACCAAATTTTAAACACTAGGAACATAGATATGACCCTCAATTATGATAATACCCTCAGGATTTAAGATCTCCTTCATAGCCTTGTTTCTAAGCACCTATGTCGAAGAACCCTCAACCTCAAGTCTTAAAGTTGTTGTGCTCAAATCTGCTCCATCATAGAAGATCTACCCTCTACAAAATCAAGCAATGTATTGAGCTCATAAATATCAAATCGGATCATCCAATTGGCTATGGAACGGATGGCTAAAGCTAAAAGTAGTTCCTCCATATCTAAGAAAGCTAAAATTCATGTGCTCACCACCTTCTGGCCTCAAAACATATGCTACCACATTAACCTTGCTCGGATGATACATTATTAAAATATCATAGTCCTTCAGCAACTCCAGCCACCTATATTATTTAAGATTAAGGCCCCTCTACCTAAAAATGAATTAAATACTATAGTGATCGGTTAAAACCTCATAGTAAGATCCATACAAATAGTGCCTTCAAATCTTAAGCATGAAGGCTACTACCGCAAACTCAAAGTCATGAGTAGGGTATTTCTTATCGTGAAATTTTAGTTATCTAAAAGTGTATGAAATAACCCTACCTTATTGCATCAAAACACAAGTTAGGAAAACACCGAAAGCATCACAGTAAAATTTAAACCTATAGAATTTAATTAGAAGAGTCGGAATTAACACTGAAGTCAACAAGGACATGAGCTTCAGAAAGGTTGTCTCACACTCGTCAGACCATTGAAAGGGACATTCTCATGAGTGAACCAATTTAAAGGTGCCACCAAAAAATAAAATCACTGCACAAATTAAGTAGGGGAAATACATAACACCCCAAAAGTTTCTTAGTTAAGACTCAAATCATTCTTCATTTACTTGTAGGGTCATATCGAGTGATTCTGAAATTGTCCATATGTGTAAAGGTAATTTATTTAGTGTGGGAATGATTTTGGATATCAATTAAGGCCACTAAACACTCTTAGCACAAAGTTGAGTTGCAAGTTTCCTTACCGATTAAGTTTTGATGTAAGATTTTACATGAGTCAACTTCAAATGACCATATCTCTTAGAATATAAAGAGTTACGTTGCCCATAACCTATCAAATTAAAGGTATTAGAATCTTCTTTCCAACACCACCAATTTCCCATAACATATCTTTTGTATTTTACACTGATGGAATTGTTCCTTCAAACTTTTCAAGTAAAGTGACAACAATTTTCTTCACAATACTTGTATTAGAAAGTGCGGTACCAAATAACTTTACCTTATTGGCGAGACTAATAAGTTTATCTGAGTACTCTTAAATTGTCTTAGATTCCTTCATTTTTTGCATTTAAAGTTCCCTTACCAGGTTTAGGACTTCATGCCTCTAATTCTTTCATCTCCATAATATTCCTTTTTCTAAAAGTTCCATATTTCGTTAGCTGATCTAAGAGTCATGACTCTGGAAAATATAGTAGGAGTTATTGCAACATAGAAACACAACTTTGACTTCCTGGTCTTCTTCTCTTTGTGAGTTTCAATCAGAACAATTTTAGGATCTACTGCCATACAAAGATTGCATGCATCCATGTAGGCTTCCATCCTAACAGCCCAAACTTAATAGTTTTCTCCATCAAAAGTTAGTGGAGTGATTGATGAAAAAATATCTCCACCTTCCACTATTCTGCAGGCTAGTTTTATGGAATGGTTTCATTATTTTGGGTTTTACTCAATATAACTCGCAAATTCTAACAAGTCCCTTAAGAACTAAAGGGCTCTTATGGCAATGATAGTGTTTAACAGAGGAGAATGGGAACTGATTAAAGAGGAAAAAGGAAAAAAGTATTTTTCTATTGATAATGTGAGACTAAATAAAATACATCATCGCTGAACTAAGATGATGTAAAGTAATTCTTAAAATCTGCTAAAACTAAGTTACCGCTTGCTGACATTGATGAACTATAAGTTAACAGAATTTTAAACTAACTAGGAAAGAGAAAACAACTGAAGTATATCAATTTATTCTGGTGTGCACTTCCTCAACATTCTTCTACCCTACTTCATCTTTTAGCTTGAATTTAGGTCATGTAGTTCAGACAACCGTAACACTTTCCTCTCATCCATTTTCTTTACACATCTTTTGTTGAACGTTGTATTTTTTTTTTCTATTATAGTATCATTTTTATAAGTCTGCATATTTACTATTTGCATCTATAGAGTAAAAGTTTTAGTATATAAGTCACATAGTACTTGGTGCTAGTGATGAAATAGTTTGGAATAAGTTTTGTTATGTGAGAAAATAGGAGGTTCTGCAACTCGTTTAGAAATAGACATTAAACCAAATTAGCAATCCCATTATTTTTGTCTGTGTGCCTGTGGGGATTCATTTATATTTCCAAGGAGGTAATCTTACTGCATTGCACTAGTAACATATTAAAGGGTCCGTAGCAACATTTGTTAATTAAAAATGATCTTTTTAGTTCACTCGAATATGTGTTAGCTATACAAGTTGGTGATTTCAGTTATCTTATTGATGTTTGCACCTCTCATTATTATTATATTTTTGGAATGCATATGAATTTGGAACTTTTTCACGAATAAACTTTTGCAAGCTCCGTGCGGAGAAATTGAAAACCTCATTCTTTCGTATTATTGAGTAAGCCCAACGTTGCACCCATACACACATGAAAGTGTATGTGATCGTGCACGTATTTAAGTGACTCTTTAATAGAGCCGGGTATCTTACCAATAGGGACTCAAGATTAGAATTATTCAATCTTTCCAATACTTTCAATTTGGAACAAGTGTTATGAAGAATAGTGACGTAGATTTTTGTTTAATTGTTAATCTACTTATAAACTTAAATAATGCAATTCAATTTAAAACGGGTTCAAACAATGACTGGGAGAATTTTGGGGTTGTAGCAGACTTAAGGATTCATGCATACTATTTTATATAATGGATAATAATCAACTATCGAATCAATGATCACAGGGTTAATTATAAGATTATGGTCTCCCGGCAATCTCCTACGATAATTGGCAGCCTAACTATATCGTTGGGGATAGGCTAAACCAATTACCAAGCATTACGATTCATCCTGTCTCATAACCGATAAAGGTCTCTAGGTATATCCCTATCCTAGATACAAATTAACTCTAAATCTAAGAAAAAATCATGCTCCTTTTTCCCCACGGTCTATCCTCTTATTCCTCTCCCGAGTGTTATTCGTACAAGACATTTATTTCTGTGGTGATCAACACGAAATACTAAAGTAAGAACTATAGATTGATTCATGTGGTAGTTAACTTCTATCCATTAAACTCCATAAAACACAATCATCCAGTAGCCATAGCCCTAGAGGTAGGAAACATAGCTACTCATGTCAAGATTCTCAATTATGTAATGTTTAAATAACATAAAGAGATCGAATAGAGAAGAGTTTAGGAATAAACCCTAAGGCCAAATGAAAAAGCTCAGAAAAAAGATTAACTATAAAATATAAATTTGAGTCTATTTAAATTTAAACAAAACCGGCAAAATCTGGCAAAGAACTCCGCGACTTGGAGAGCCTTCAAAAATCCAATTGTTGGTGAACAACTCTTCTCCGCAACACGTGCATGATGCGGAGTCTTCTGTCTCCAACTTCAATTCTCGAACAAATAATAAATGCCCTCTCCATGACGCAGAGGGTGTACGTAGATGCCTTGTTCTTCATTTTTTGTTAGCATTTCTTATTGCTCTTTTGCATGGTTCCTCTCGTGCTTCCTAGTGCCTGTTTCAGCGCTCATTTCTTAATTTAACCTCACCTACACAACTAATCATATTGTTTAGTCTAAATGAATTCATATGACTTGACACTACTAACAACTATTAAAAAATGATTCCGAACATGGCCAAAACATGGGTGTGATTTGGTTCTTAAGCATTCAAATACGCCAAAGATCACCACCCCACACTTAGAGCTTTGTTCGTCCTTGAACAACTTACCATACTAGTCTTAGACCTAGACTTATACACCCCTAAGCACCACATACATTTAAGACATCATCATTCTTTTCTTCATTTATCAGCCCTCTCTCTACAATGTTATCATAAATGACTGACCTCCTTTCCCAAATCGTCCTTCATTTGTTTATTCCAAGAACCAAATTTTTTTATATTCTTTTACTGATGGCTTTTCTATTACCTAGTAGCTATTTCAGGCTCCCTATTACCTTACAGTTTTACTTAGTCTACAACAGTCTATGCTACAGTGCTTAGGAAATTAGGGTGCAAACAACTTAGGGACTCAATAAAATTGTATAAGGTGAAAATGCGACTATCAACTAAAGGCTACAGGCTATGAGTGATAGTATCTGAAAAGGCTACACTTTCTGAACATATCCAAGGAGGCCTATTATCATTTCCTATACAAAACAACAATTCAATTTCGCTTCAATAACATGCCGGCATGGTCTGGACTCAGATGCAATTCACGGATAGTAAAATGACTCACAACTCATGGCACAAGTTCTAATCATGTTGGATCAGTCATAGGCAACACATTCAACTCATGCAAAAGTTCTATTTTAGCTTAAGTCGCAGTAATAAGAATCAAGTACAAGAATTCAAATACCTCCACATATATTTCCCCACATGCTTTCATATAATTTCCTTTCCGAATTCATGCTTCAGCACACATACCATACCTACAACTCAGTGACGAAAATTGTCATTAAGACAATCATCATCTATCTATCATATGGCAATGCGATTCAACTACGACGAATTACTCAACCCTAGAAAAACAAAACATTTTTTTGTTTTGCATGCTTCGAAAGGACTATCCTTGGCCAAAGAACCAAAAACAACCTCCAAGAAACCCAAAATTAAAAATAAAACAAAAGAAACTACCATTGTTCAAACTAATATATACATCAGAGAAAATTAACACCCAACCCACACTAAAAATATAAGCACAGTCCCGAGTGATACACAAAACCACAAAATAAGTATAGAGGTAAGGTGAATAACTCCCTACTCAATCCTTTATGGCATCTCCGCCTTCAGCCTCATCACCGACATATATCGAGTCAACCACCTTCGTGTCAGAGTTGGAGTCAACATCAGACCAGTACGCAACCTGTCCTCATCTGTGGGCAGTTCATCATCCATATGCTCATAGAAATTAAGGTCGATGCCTAGGAATGACTTGGTGTGCGCCTAGAAATCAAGGTCGAAACCTAGAACTCAGGGTGGATTCCCTACATCCATTCTAGTATCCCAGCATCTCTATACCATACATACGGGCCATAATAAGTTCATCACGGAGATGGCACTCCAAAGTTGTTAGTAGTGGGCCGAACACATTGCAAGGCCCTTTTGTCTTGGTCACCTCCAAAAGCATATGTGCGCCCTTTGTGTACCAGTTCCTTTCTCATGAAAGATTTCATGAATGACCTAATATTTAACTCAGTGTTCGTCATCAGTGTGTACACCAAACACACCCTTTCACGTGTGATATCTGTGTAATGTAGCTCGAGGATCAAGCAATTCATCATTATCTTCAACAACACCAGGGCTTCTCTGCTCATATGTGCATATGGAAGAGATTGGTGGAGCCTCTTCTTGTTGTGCTTGGTCCACTGGACCATAGACTGAGGACCACAAAATGTGGGTGGAATGGCTCGATATAGTGTGCAAATATTCAATCCTGTTAGCACCAATGGGTTTGTATCTACTGCAGTGCCCACTATTTCATTTAGTGCAGCAGAAGTGAGGGTCACATCAATCCCCCGCACCTTCACAAAGTG
>JAJOOS010001482.1:0-28850 GCA_029582725.1 Solanum chiquidenum | reverse complement strand
TACATTGTGACGAATTTAGATTCTATTTTTCATATATGAAGTGAAGTTGAACTTCCAAAGTAAAAGTTTTAAATTTTCCGTGATTTTATTATATGATACATGTTATGATGAATGCTAAGGGCTTGTATAAGACCTCTTCGAGGTCAAATACGCCGGTAACGACTAGGGGGTGCTCTCGGGTCGTTACAGTAATAATATATGGACTTCTTGAGTTCCCTATGAGTCCTCCATCTATTTTATCCACTGAATCGGAGGAGAGAGTCGCATGGGTCTTACCTCGCGTGTTGGTGGAACAAGGTCTGTGGCACTTGGAACTGATAGAACTAATGAATTTTATTGCATTAATTTTATTTAAATGCATTCTTACCACAAGTATAATTGGTTATTTTTTGCACCTACCGGTCATATGGTCGGGGGGCATCTAGGTTATGTTTGTTGTTGTGTATCCTTCGGGCTTATGTGGGAATGGTGAGGTTCGTATTTGATTATGATTTTGTTGCTTGGGATATTATGATAGGTGGTTTATACCATAGGGTTAGATTCACACTTGTTTCCCTCTATTTGATAATTTTAGACTCAGTTGATTGGCTTGGCCTATTGGCTTCTTATGATGTTTTCTAGTGGTTATGGTTAGTATATATTTGGTTAGTTGACTTATGTTGTAGAATCTTGTTGTGAGTAGGTTATTATGCTAGCACCTCCATGTACGTTCTTTTTTCTCATTACCTACTTCTTATATCTTTTTTCCTTGTCTCTAGCTACTTTTATTTTTTGTTCTTGTTTCTTTATCTACTTGTAATATATGATCCTTCTTTACCTATTTTTTAGGGTTTCTCTATCTTTGAAGCTCAGTTGGTCTATGCCTATTGCGTACCATTTATTGGTACTCATACTACAGTTCTGCACCTTGCAGATCCTAGTACGAGTTCTCACCATTGATGTGTTCCTCGTGCGAAATAACTTTTATTTTTGGAGAATGGGTGAGTACCAGGAGTTCAGATCTGTCCTCTTGCTTCTTTTTTTGGTTCGAATAGTCTTTATTTAGAAGGATCTGTATATTTGTATATACTTTGTAATGTACTCATGTTTTGATTAGAAGTTCGAATATCAATTGATACCAGGTCTTAGGGATTTATTATGTATACTTAATTCTATCTCTTTCCTTTATTTTGATATTTGTACCTTTCTTCCTGTATGTCTCTCTTTCGTGTGATAGAACGTTACCTCTGGTTCAATACACATTTCTGCATTTTATGAATATGTCATTTCCTTGTTTTTTCTCTGAAAAATCTGAGTGGACAACATTGAGTAAGTAATTGGGTATATGTGTGTCAATGTATTTATTTCAAATTAGTGAGTATCTTTTAGTAAATAATTGTGTGTATCTATGTATCCATTTATCTATGGAAGGCTAGTTGGAAACTTTGAGGATTTATATATGTGTATCTATGTATATCTATATACAAGTGATACAAGAAAGAATAAATACAAGTGATACAAGATAAAATTAATAGAAGTGAATGAATACAAGTGATACAAGAGATTTAAAGGGAGAATGTGCTTAGGAACATATTGAGGATTAACAGAGTTTAAATAGCTATTAGAAATTAAATATAATCATTAGCTTTGCAATTATTAAAAAATTGAACTGTCGTAATTAATGCTAATGTTAGTGTTACTAGTAATTTAATTTTAAATATATAGTTAAATCCATTTATTTTGTAATATAATAACAAATTAATGTTACTGCCATTTGTATGGAGTTAATGAATCAATGTCTTAATTCCAATACTTTAACAATGATTTAATTGGAGAAATTATGTGTTATTTATAAGGAAAGGGAGTAATTTTACTTAGTTGTTACATTTGGAATGAAAAGTTATTTTAAATAAAGGCAATAAATGCTAATAATAAGGAAATAGAGTAATTTTAAATACGAATTTTTTAACAAAAAATAAAGGGGAAAAAATTAAAATTTTGAAAAAATAGGTAAACATAACTCTATTCCTCCTTATCATAACGCTTCGGCAGAACTTAAGAAATTAAAGGAGCAATTGAAAGATTTGTTGGATAAGGGTTTTATCCGACCAAGTATCTCTCCTTAGAGTGCTCCAGTTTTGTTTGTTAGAAAGAAAGATGATTCTCTCCGTATGTTTATCGACTATCGGCAATTGAACAAGGTTACCATTAAGAATAAGTATCCTCTTCCAAGGATAGATGATTTGTTTGACAAACTTCAAAGGGCAAGTTACTTCTCTATGATTGACCTCTGGTCGGGCTATCACTCATTGAGGGTGAAGGAAGATGATGTTCCGAAGGTAGCTTTTCGAACTCGATATGATCATTATGAGTTCTTGGTAATGTCATTTTGTTTTACTAACGCTTCGGTGGCATTTATAGATTAGATGAACAGGTGTTTAGACAATACCTTGATATTATCATGATTGTGTTCATTGATGATATATTGATTAATTCATGGAGTGAGGACGATCATACCAATCATTTGAGGATTGTGTTTCAAATCCTCAAGGACCAACAACTCTGTGCAAAGTTTAGTAAATGTGAGTTTTGGTTAAGATTCGTGGCTTTTCTTGTGCATATCATTTTTGGTAAGGGTATTAAGATAGGTCCTAAGAAGAGGGATGCAGTTAAGAGTTGACCTAGACCTCTATCCCCTTCGAATATTAGAAGTTTCTTGTGTCTAGACGGTTACTATAGAAGGTTTGTTGAACGGTTTCCTTTTATTTCTTCTCCATTGATGGCAATGACTCAAAACCAGGTTAAGTTCATATGGTCCGAAGCATGTGAAAAGATTTTCCAAGAACTGAAATATAGACTTACTTCCGCTCTGATGTGGACTTTACCAGAAGGGACTGATGGTTTTGTTGTCTATTGCGATGCCTCAAGAATATGGTTAGGATGTGTCCTTATGCAAAAAGGGAAAGTTATTTCCTATGCTTCAACGCAACTTAAGATTCATGAAAATAATTATCCTACCCATGACCTTGAACTAACAACGATTGTTTTTGCCTTAAAGATTTGGAGGCACTACTTGCATGGTGTGCATGTGGATGTCTTTACTGACCATATGAGTTTGTAATATGTGTTTAACAAGAAAGATCTAAATCTTTGCCAAAAAAGGTGAATTGAGTTACTAAAGGATTATTACATTAGTGATCTCTATCACCGAGGTAAGGCGAAAGTAGTGGCAGATACTCTTAGTCGATTATTGATGGGTAGTGTTGCTCACATTGAAGATAATAAAAGGGAGTTAGTTCGAGATGTTCATAAATTTGCCTGATTGGGTGTTCGATTAGTTGAATCTACCAAAGGTGGTGTTATGGTTCATAATGGTTCAAAATCATCTTTTGTGACTCATGCGAAAGCCAAGCAAGGGTCTGATCCTACTTTGGTTGAATTGAAGGAAGCGGTGGTTAAAAAGTCCGTAGAGACTTTCTCCAAAGGGGGAGATGGGGTACTTAGATATCAACGTTGTTTGTGTGTTCTTAATTTCGATGACTTGAGAGAGAAAATCTTGTCAGAAGCCCATAGGTCTTGATATTCTATTCACCCGGGAGCCACCAAGATGTACCTTGACTTGTGAGAGATACCTTGGTGGAATGGGATGAAGAAGGTTATTGTAGAATTTGTGGCTAAGTGTCCTAATTATTAACAAGTGAAAGTTGAGCATCAAAAGTCGGGAGGTTTATCTCAAGATATTAGTATCCCTACTTGGAAGTGGGAAGATTTGAGTATGGACTTCATTGTTTGTTTACCATGCACTCGGCGAAAACATGATTCAATTTGGGTTATAGTGTATCAGATGAGGAAATCGGCACATTTCATTCCCATCAAAGTTTTTTATTCGGCGGACGACTATGCTAAATTATATTTAAAGGAAATGGTGAGGTTGCATGGAGTGCCCTTATCCATTATCTCCGATCGTGGTACCCAATTCACTTCACATTTTTTGAAATCCTTCTAAAATGGCCTTGGTACTTGTGTTAAGTTTAGTACAACCTTTCACCCACAAACCGATGGGCAAGAGGAGCGTACTATCCAAACTTTGGAAGATATATTGAGAGCATGTGTAATTGATTTAAAGGGTAATTGGGATGATCACTTGCCTTTTATTGAGTGTGCATACAACAATAACTATCCCTCAATTGTTGGTATGGCTCCATTTGAGGCTCTATATGGAAGGAGGTGTAGATATCTTATAGGTTGGGTTGTAGTGGGTGAAGTCTCCTTGATAGGTCTTGAGTTGGTACATGAGGCTATGGAGAGAGTTTGACGTATTAGAGAAAAGTTTGAAACGGCTCCAAGTCGACAAACGCCCTATGCCGATGTTAGAAGAAGAGATCTTGAGCTTGATATTCATGATTGGGTCTACTTGAAAATTTCACCCATGAAAGGTGTAATGAGATTTGGGAAGAAAGGGAAGCTTAGTCCCCATTATGTGAGCTCATATCAGATTTTGAGGCGAATTGGCAAGGTTGCTTATGAACTTTAGTTCCTACCTTCTTATGATTTCTTGAATCTCATTCGAGGGAGAATGTTCCCAAGGGGGAAATTATGTAATACCTCGGAATCTATATGGGGAATTTTTTTGTTTTTTCCATAGACTTGGTACCAACACAGATGACACCAACCACGACCATAGGTTAAACGACGGTTTGTTGGTGGAGGCATGGGTGGCAAGTTAGAATCTTTCCAAAATGTTATGTTTTAGTACTTTTTTGATGGTTCACCAGGACGGTCCGTCATTCAATGCACGAGTCGTAGATAGGTCTCGTAGGTGAGTCCCAGACTTTAGAGAGATTTTTAGGTCAAAAGTCGAGACCCACAACCCGTCAATGGAACCAGTGTACATAGGTGAGTCTCATCAGTCAAGGTCCAAAGATCATGGTCTCTAAACCCATTGACGACTGATCAGGACAATCAGTAGGTGGAACCACGGACCGAGGTCTCCACCGTCAATGGTGTCAGAAATTATTTTCTTAGGGGATTTTTAGTATTTTCCTTATTGTTTTAACCTAATAATATGTCGTTTTAACCTTCACCTAAAGCTGTAAATAAGTATTTTTACCCATAATTTTCCCCAATTGAAATAATTATCTCAGATTCTTAAAATAAGAATAAGTATTTCTGGTTTCTCTGTAGGATGCTTGAAGAAGAAAGAGTCAACCTAGAATTCCAAGTCAAGTCTCCAATTCCACCATTGAAGGCATGTTCTTGGCATGGAGGCATGATAATTTTCATCCATGGAGCCCTTTCCTCCATGGAGTTCCTAAACTCTCCAATTTACAAAGTTAGAAATTCCCAATTGAGTTAGGGTTTTCTTCCATGTCATGTGTTCCTTTAAAGGTTGTTTTTTTGTTTGATTTATGAAATTTTATGCATGAATTGTATAATTTCCACGAACCATGTATAACCCATGTTTTCTAAATATTTATGATTAAAGGTGAGTTTTGAACTATGAAAGGTGAATTATGGACTTATGCATGTTCTTACTGAATTGATGAGATATGATGTAAATTGCTTTGAGAGTAAAAATATATATGTTGTTGTTGTGGTTAAATGTTGTGAAAGGATTGATCACATAACTATCTTATGCATGAATGTGAAAGGTTTTCTCACATAAAGGATTCTAAGGTTGAAAGGTCTTCTCACCTAAAACAAATCAATAATAAGGAACTATTCTAATGAAACCAAGCTTGGATTGGTTACTTAATTGTACATTTCAATGGATTCATTCGGTCTAATTCGGTTAGATGCAAGAATAAGTCTTAGTAGCATTCAGACTTCAATTAGCATTTAGTACACATTTGTTAATTATTATTAAGTTTTTGTATTAAAGGCATTCGAGAAAGGTCTTCCTCCACAAATCAGTAGGTTGATTTCTTCTACACCTTTTTTTTATCACTATTATTTGTTCTATTTTGTAAAAAAAACACAACAACAAATATTATACCTCTTTGAATTCTATGTGTTTGAGTCAGCTGAGGCTCCGGGTGTTTCGTCCAGTTCTGATATACCTCTGGTTACCACTGGAGATGACCCTATGGATGATGTTGCTAGTGTTGAGTTAGAGGCGGAGATGGATGATGAGCAGCTTGATGCTCAGGAGGCGACCATGTATGAGGATCTGCCTGATTTAGAGGAGACGATACTACAGTCAGTCATTCACACATCGTTGACAGATACTTTCATGGCAGGCTCTAGTGGAGCCAGTGTTGCTGTTACCTCGGGCACTGATGCCCAAGACAAGAGTGTGACACCGGGTATTGATGCCCCGACAGACGGAGTGACTGATTAGACATGATCATTCTTTACCTCTCTCTTTATTGTTTTTCTTGATTTTTGTTGTTTTAGTTGCATTTGAGGACAACTTCTTCTCTTTTGTGGGTGGGGTGAGATATTTCCATACCTACCTCTTGTGATTATATTTTGTGTATATAGATTTGGTTTTATGTTTTAATTGTGTTTTGATTCTATCTTGTGGCTATTTGAGCTTGTGGCTCCTTGTTTTGAAATGAAATGGTTTTTGACCCATTTTGAAAAATTTGTGCCACCTCATTTATCTGTGAATGTGGCTGTTGTTGTGCAAATTTGAGTATAGGTTATGATCAATACCGATTACTTAAATAGTGCTCTTTAGTTGATGAGCCCACAAATTGGACTCATTTAGGGCTATATTTTAATAGAAATTATGTCTTCAAATGCTTATTTTATCTCAATATCTGATGAAAACACTTAAGTTTTAGGAATTTGAAGTTTGAAGGAAATCATGGACAGTACGTCGCAAAAAGAAACGCGAAGGCTGAAAAGAACGAAGAAATGAAGGACTGAGGATCACCGAGTCCACTTGGCGAGTCGCTGAAGGGTCTTACTTTTCCTTTTGTTCCAGTGTGCTAAGCCCTGAAGGAAAGGATTAAGTCGGCGGAAAAAGGGAGCAGTCGGTTCATCACCGAGAAGTTCCACGAAGTAGTACCATTTGCCCAATGACCCAGAGCACGACGATGCTGAAGGATAGTGCAAGACGTCGATGTACTACACCAAAGGGCGAGTCGCCGAGTTGATCAGCGATGCTGTTCCCTATCGTCCAATGCCCAGAGTGATAAAACCCTGAGGACGAAGCAAAAGGGCGGTAAACCAAGCTAAAGGGCGAATCACCGACACGCTCGGCGATCCCGACTAACTTCATTGAATGTCCTGACGCAGCATAAATTTGTGACAACTATAAATACTAGTTAGAGTTGTAGTTTTAAGTGTCGAACATTATTATAATTTTCAGTCTAGAATATTAACTTTTCATATTTGTAGTCGAAGTTTGAAATAGTTTTTGAAGACTTGAAGAAGAAGAGGGTTTCATCTCTTTCAATTTGGAAGTGGGTCTCTTGGATTCTTCACTCTTTGCCTAAATTAAGACATAAATCTTCATACCTATTTGAATACAAACTTATTTCGGTATAAATTTCTATCTCTTGATGTGTGGTTAAAAACCCCAATTCTAGGGGTGTGATTTAGCGAATATGGGTTAGATTAGTTGTTGGGTCTTGCTTGCTGATAGATTAAATGTAGTTTGATTGTGATTTCGTTTAGTAGTTGTGGATGAATTTAATTAATTTGTTGTTGCAAAAAAAAGTTCATATATGTGTTTTCGGCCTGCTCGAGAGAGAGGTCGCGAAACCAAGACTACTATATTGATGGCCAAAGGAGTGGGTCGATATGAGGTTCAACTCGAGAGAGTGAACCCTAGTCCCATATCCTAACACTCAGCTCTAGAGAGTGAGTGGGGTAAGGCGTAGGTTGGTCTTCATGCGTCAAGTGGGTGTCCGAGAGGAACCCATTTGAAACGGGGTAAGTTGCTCGAGAGAGGACACATTTCCATTTAAAGCTTAGCCCAGTCACAATTACTCTATAAATTCCCTATCAAAAGCATGTACCCAATAATTTGATCTATCCCGTATACCTAATCGCATCCGAAGAACCTCCCTCTCATTGATTTCTATTTTAACTTCTTTTGTTATATTTGCTTACTTGTGACAGAACCCCCATTTGATATTTGACACTTTTGTGTCACCCCCTTTATTTACTATGTTTTTAGTCGTTAACCTTTTTAGCTATGACTAATTAGAATGAAATGCTAATTTTCTATAAATTTTCACCACGACTCCCTTGGAACTCGACCCTAACCCTTGGTTTGGTTACTATACTACTGCACGATCGTAGACACTCATACCGGAAGTTGTGTCATTGATTTCGCAAAACATCAAAATGTTAATGAGTCCACAAATTGGACTGATTTAGGGCTATATTTTAATAGAAATTATGTCCTCAAATGCTTATTTTATCGCAATATCTGATGAAAACACTTAAGTTTTAGGTATTTGAAGTCTGAAGAAAAGTATGGACACTACGTCGCAAAAAGGAATGAAAAAGCTGAAAAGAGCGAAGAAATGAAGGCCTGAGGATCGCTGAGTCAACTTGGCGAGTCGCTGAAAGGTCTTCCTTTGCCTTTTGTTCCAGTGGGCTGAGCCCTAAAGGAAAGGATCAAGTCGGCGGAAAAAGGGAGAAGTCGGCGTATCACCGAGAAGTTTTGCGAAGCAGTACCATGTTGCCCAATGACCCAGAGCACGATGATGTTGAAGGATGGTGCAGGATGGCGATGAACTACACCAAAGGGCGAGTCACCTAGTTGATCAGCGATGCAGTTCCCTATCACTCAACGCCCCAGAACGATAAAACACTGAGGATGTAGCAGAAGGGCGGTAAACCAGGCTAAAGGGCGGATCGCGGACACGGACAACGATCCCGACTAACTTCGCCGAATGACCTGACACAACACAAATCTGTGACAACAATAAATACTAGTTAGAGTTGTAGTTTTAAGTGTCGAACATTATTATAATTTTTAGTCTAGAATATTAAATTTTCATATTTGTACTCTAAGTTTGGAAGGGTTTTTGAAGACTTGAAGAAGAAGAGGGTTTCATCTCTTTCAATTTGGAAATGGGTCTCTTGGATTCTTCACTCTTTGCCTAAATTGAGCCTTAAATCTTCATACCCATTTGAATGCAAACTCATTTCGGTATAAATTTCTATATGTTGATGAGTGGGTAAAAACCCCAATTCTTGGGATGTGATTTAGCGAATATGGATTAGATTAGTTGTTCGGTCTTGATTGCTGATATATTAAATGTAATTTAATTGTAATTTCGTTTAGTAGTTGTGGATGAATTTAATGAATTGTAGTTGCAACTACAAGTTCATATATGTGTTTTCGGCCTGCTCGAGAGAGAGGTCGCGAAACCAAGACTACTATATTGATGGCCAAAGGAGTGGGTCGATATGAGGTTCAACTCGAGAGAGTGAACCCTAGTCCCATATCCTAACACTCAGCTCTAGAGAGTGAGTGGGGTAAGGCGTAGGTTGGTCTTCATGCGTCAAGTGGGTGTCCGAGAGGAACCCATTTGAAACGGGGTAAGTTGCTCGAGAGAGGACACATTTCCATTTAAAGCTTAGCCCAGTCACAATTACTCTATAAATTCCCTATCAAAGGCATGTACCTAATAATATGATATATCCCGTATTCCTAATTGCATCCCTAGAACCTCCCTCTCATTGATTTCTATTTTAACTTCTTTTGTTATTTTTATTTACTTGTGACAAAACCCCCATTTGATATTTGACACTTTTGTGTCACCTCCTTTATTTACTATGTTTTTAATCGTTAATTTCTTTAGCTACGACTAATTAGAATGAAATTCTATTTTTTTATTAATTTTCACCACCACTCCCTTGGGACTCGACCCCAACCCTTGTTTGGGTTACTATACTATTCCACGATCGTAGACACTCGTACTAGAAGTTTTGTCGTTGATTACGCAAAATATCAAAATGGCACCGCTGCCGGGGATTGGTGTTATTTGAGAATTCTTAGATTAGTGATTTTTTTATTTTTCTTAGTTGTAGTTTACTCACTTAATCTTTAGTTTTGTGTTGTTAAATTGTTTGTATCCAAAAAGAGGAAGTGAGAATGGCGAGCTATACTCGGGAGCCAATAGAGTTTCCTCCATTAGAGGTAATGATATTCCGGGATCGTATCCTCACCTTCAAGCAACTGGAAGGTGAACGGATCCACAAGTCATTGTCAAGGTTGATGAATTGATCAATGAATGCCCAAGTCATGACATTCCCGACATTATTCTCCTTGACTATTTCTACAGAAGTCTTGGTTCTGGAAACAAGTGGTTGGTCGACCAACTCATTCCGGGAACCCAAGGTTTTAAATGAATTTGTGTGTTTTGGGAGGCAACCCAAGGTTTTAAAGGCATTTGTATGTTTTGGGAGGCAACCCAAGGTTTTAAATGCATTTGTATGTTTTATAAATAACGGTGTGTTGATTGAACAGGTTAAAGTGTTGAGAGTGTGTGGAAATTGCTTTTGGCGAGAAAATAGTTCCATTCAGTGAATCGCCGAACAGGTCGGCAACCCCAATGAAAACCGTCGTTTGGAATTTCACTTTGATTGAAGGTCCTATAAAACTCGGCGATGTAAATGACCATTCGGCGTGCCGCCGACTGGATCAACGAGTGCGATTAATGTTACCAAATGGTTGCGAACTCAATAGTTTATAATGGCCAAAGGTCCTAAGATTCAAAATCCTTCACTTTCCCTCGCTTTTAATCTTCACAAATTTACACCAAGGTAGTATTTCTAATACTTTTATATTCCATTAGTATTTTAGTTGTTGATTGGTGCTCGAAACTATGATTTCTTTTCTGCCTAGCATTTCAATTATAATTAAATCGGCACAGAAAGTTAGTTCTACAAACTCCGAATTTACGTTCAAATATTTTGTACTCTTTTGCAATGATCGTATTTTATTGATGTGTGTTGGGCCTCTTTGGTAGGATTAGAATGTTTACATGCCTATTTTAATTTGAAAATCATACCCGTAGTATTTTGATCGTCAATTGCCCGTACTTGTTGTGATTGTAATTGAATGAAATCTCATTGGGTCGTGATTGTATGTTGTTAGTTTGATTGGGTGAAGTCTGAGTAGCCCACGTTTGTGCTAAATGTCAAAAATTTGCTCAATGACAGAGTGGGTGACGCCACTCTTAAGAGTAAATATCGTCAAATGGCTAAATTTGGTAAATTCGGGAGAAATATGAGTATCCCGGGGTGATGGGTAGTATGTATCTTGTTTGAATTTTGGTAATGCGTGGTTTGATTTTGCTTTTGGGGTTCGTGGGATTGAATTCGAGAAGATGGATTGAAAATGGGCATATTGGGCCATTTGGCGAGCTGGGTCGAGCTACCCAAATCGTTCGGTTGCTCACCCAATGTCTCCATCTCGCCCTTAATATCATGTCAAATTGGATGTTTGAGACTGTAATTTTTGGCGGGAAGCCATGGGTCGCCGAATGCACTCGGCGACTCACCGAATGTACTCTTGATCGCCCTCTTTATGCTACCCCTGAGACTCTTATGCACTGCAACTTTTGGCGGACAAACCCTTCCTCGCCAAAAGTAGTTGGCGATTCACCGAAATGACTCTCCTATCGCCGATTTTCTGTAATTGTTTAGCCTACCTCATCAGCGAGCTAGACTTAGCTCACCAAAGAGGTTCGGCGACTCGTCGACAGGATCGGCGAGTTTATCTGCAACAAAATTTGTTGTGCTAGAGTTTGATTTTGTTTTCTTAATTTCTCTCGATCTTTTGCAGGTATGACTAAACCTAACAAAGCAGGTAGTAAAACACCACCCCGAGGCAAATAAAAAGGGATCACAATCAATGAGGATGCAACTGCATCCAGGAACAAGGCGGTAAATGAGGAGGCTGCTACATCTAAAGGCAAAGCTACTACACCGCCCACGTATGGTGGGAAGGAAGAAAAGGGAAAGGGCAAGGGAGCCAGGGAAGTCTATGTGACTTCGGGTCGGAAGCCTAATTCAAAGATTGCACAAACCCATAAAGTACCTTCATGGGCCCGGGAGTTCTATGCCGCTGTGCATGCCTATTGGGCAAATTCGCAGGTGGTCACTCCTAGTGGACCTAGTAATGTTGATGCTTCAGAGATAGCTCCGGTTTTTTATGCCCACACCTCGAGCATGACCCCAGACACTGAGGCCATGACAGATGGAGACTGTGTAGACATGACCTTTCTCTACCTCCCTCTTTGTCTTACTTACTTTCACTTTTGGATACTTTATTTCATTTGCATTTGAAGAAAAATGTGTTTTATTTGTGGTGGGGTAAGGCTCACCTTTTGTGTGGTTTTTATGATTCGTGTTGTTGTGTATATATTTGGGCTATTATGTTTTAAAATTGTCTTAATATTGCTTTTCTGTGGATGTTTGAGCTTATGGCTCCTTTTGTTTTCAATTGCAAAATGATTTTGATTTTGATCCGTCCGAAAATTTGTTGCCACCTCTCGTGTGTTGAATGTGGCTGTTCTTTTGGAAAATTTATGTCTCGGTTCCGATCAATACCAATGACTTAAATAGTGCTTACAATCGAACGAACATGACTGTATGTCTATGATGAGGACAAATGAAGTTGCATAGACAATATGTGAACTCTTTGCATCTCGTTGTGACTAGCATGTTATCAAATTGTGTCTCTTGTGATAATCATTACACACTAGCGAAAGTGTGGAGTCTTTTTTTACCGTAGTGTCAATGCCTAGTGTGATGAGCTTACTTTGAACCATGCATGATAGATCCTAGAATTTTCCCCGTTGGTCTGATCTACTAAGTGATGCTATCTCTTCATATGATCTTAGGCAACTTCTAAGTGTGTGAACCAATTTGACATATACCTCTGTTGTGACCTACCCTGTAGGCGTGTGATTCTGTTTTGAACACCCTTTGAGCCTTACCTTTCTTTGGAAGAAACTTGATGAAACAGAAACTTTCTTTATCCACTACCTATAATCCTCTTGAATTGTGGTTAGTTGAGTAGCCAACTTAGGCCAAAAGCCTAAGTTGGGGGTGTGGTGAAAAGATGAGGGAATATCAAGAAGTGCAAGAAAAGTCTCCCTAAATCTATGGTGTTGTGAAAAATGGGAAACCCCCATATATATATAAAAAATAAAGTACAAAAGAAATGGGGTTCCCAAACAATCCATGGGAAGTGAATAATAGCATGACTTATGAGCACTCAAGAAAATAAAGAAAGAAGAGGAAAGGAAGTGTTGTGAGCACCACATTTTATGAGGATGAAAGTCAATGAGCCTAAATGACCATACCTTTGCACTCAGCCCTATTACAAGCCTTTAAAAGACCTTTTTTTTATCTTGAGTGAGCTGAAACAAATATTGATTGGAAAATACGGGCAAACCTATGGGTGAAAGCATGCATTATGTTCTTCTTTGAGAGAGTGAGCATTGCATCTGATTTCGAAGCTTTAAACTTTGAACCATTGTGTGATTATGGAATCATTTTTTCTGTGATGGCATTTGAACACTTTGGTTGAGCTTGAACTTGCATTTGAAGCAAGTATTGTAAGCATGAGATTCTTTGGTATTGGTGGGTCATAACTTGAATCTTTGGGTACACATTTGATCTTTGTATAAGTAAATTGAGTCTTGTTGTGTGCATTCATGATTGAGTCTTGTGTAGCACTGTTCAAGACACCTTTTTTGAACGACTGAACTTGAGTTTGCTTGAGGACAAGAAAAAGTTTAAGTTTGGGGTGTTGATGAGTCCAAAAATTGGACTCATTTAGGGCTATATTTGAATAGAAATTGTGTCCTCAAATGCTTATTTTATCTTAATATCTTATGAAAACACTTAAGTTTCAGGTATTTGAAGTTTGAAGGAAAGCATGGACACTACGTCGTAAAAAGGAATGAAAAGGGTGGAAAAGAACCAAGAAATAAAGGCCTGAGGATCGCCGAGTCCACTTCCCGAGTTGCCGAAAGGTCTTACTTCGCCTTTTGTTCCAGTATGCTGAGCCATGAAAGAAAGGATCAAGTCGGCAGAAAAAGGGAGCAGTCGGCATATCGCCGAGAAGTTCCGCGAAACAGTACCATGTTGCCCAATGACCCCGAGCACGACGATGCTGAAGGATGGTGCAAGACATCGATGAACTACACCAAAGGGCGAATCGCCGAGTTGATCGACGATTCCGACTAATGTCACCGAATGATCCGCTGCATCACAGATTTTTGAAAACTATAAATACTCGCTGAGAGATAAGATTTTAGTATCACATTTTTAGTGTGGAACAAATTAATTTAATTTTTAGTACTTTTTATTTTTGCTCTGAGTTTGAGAGGGTTTTGAAAACTTGAAGAAGAAGAGGGTTTCATCTCCAAGGATTTGGACTTGGGTCTCTTGAATTCTTCATTCTTGGCCTGTAACAAGACTTAAATCTTCATACCCATTCGAATACAAGCTCATTTAGGTATAAATTTCAATCTCTTGATGCATGGCTAAAATCTCTAATTCTTGGGGTGTGATTTAGCGAATATGGGTTAAGATTGTTGTTGGGTCTTACTTGCTGATAAATTTGATGTAGTTTAATGGTGACTTCGTCTAGTAGTTGTGGATAAATTTAAAAAAATTGTAGTTGCAAATACAAGTTTATTTATGTGTTTTTGGCTTGCTCGAGAGAGAAGTAGCTAAACCAAGACTACTAGATTGATGGCCTAAGGAGTGGGTCGACATGAGGTTCAACTCGAGAGAGTGAACCCTAGTCCCATATCTTAACACTCAGCTCGAGAGAGTGAGTGGGGTAAGGCGTAGGCTGGTCTTCATGCGGCAAGTGGGTGTCTGAGAGGAACCCATTTGAAACGGTGTAAGTTGCTCGAGAGAGAATTTATTCCCACGTAATGCTTAGCCTAGTCACTATTACTCTACAAATTTTCTATCGAAAGCATGTACCCAATTATTAGATTAACCCGTATTCTGGTCACATCCCAAGAATCCACTCTCATTATTTAGAAATCTTTGTTTATTTTGTTGTTTTTACTTACTAGTGACAAAACCCCCATTGTTAATTGACACTCTTGTGTCCCCCTTTAATTTACAATGTTTTTAATCTTTACTGTCTTTAGCTACGACTAGTTAGAACAAATTTTATTTTTTAATTAATTCTCAAAACCACTCCCTTGGGACTCGACCCCAACCCTTGGTTGGGTTACTATACTATTGCACGATCGTAGACAATCATACTGGAAGTTGTGTCATTGATTACGCAAAACATCAATGAGAGTCTTTCTTATTACGAAATTCTGGTGGAGATTTTGTACCGGTAAGTTAAGAGGTTGAGAAACAAGGAAGTAGCTTCCATTAAGGTCCTATGGAGTAATCACTTAGTTGAGGTTGCTACATGGGAGGCCGAGGCGGATATGAAGTCACGCTATCCTCATGTTTTTTCTTCTATTCCTATTCAAGCTTGAGGTAAGTAGTTCCTCTTGAGTTTTAAGTGTTTTGGGATTCATGTGTATTGCATGAGTTTTCCATGATTTTCTTATGTTGTGCTTGTTCTTGTGAGAATTCATGTTTAGCATAAATTGAGTTTTCATGATTTGTATGTTCGTAATGTTGAATTGCATTTAGTATGATGATTGCATTTTTTACTTGATGAGGTGAAATGATGAACATGCTTAGTTATGTTTTGATGAAATGACATGTTGGCTCCATATTGTTGTGTTGAGCTTGTTTGAGTTGGAGAAGGTAGTTCCTCCTATGTTTATGTGAATGGATGAGTTTCATGCATAATGAGTTTGTACATGTAGTTCTTACTTTCTTGTGTTGCATTTTGCTTATTGATGTGGAGTTTATGTTTCCTCCTATGATTTGTGCATCACATAGATGTGTCATGCATGATGGGTTTAAAGTGTCATTCGAGGATGAATGTTCCTAAGGGGGGGATATTGTAACAACCCAAAAAATTAGTAGGTTGAACTAGAGTCTAAACGCAAGGGTTAAAACTATAAAATGACTCTCCATAGATTAGTAGACTATCTAAACATGATATGGGGGTTTTAGGAGTGAAGGACTAAGGGACAAGTGCCAAGCAAAAGGGGCAAGCCAAGGCCAAAGGCCAAGGATGCCCCAAATTTGAGCACACTGCCTCAAGCTCCACGGCCACCACCATGGCTCGTGGTCATGACCACGGCTCATGGGAGGCCTCGAAGAGTGGACTTGGGCATGGGGCTTGGGGGCATGAGGTTCCTAGCTAGTGCCTCAACCTCCACGAGCAGGACCACGGGGCGTGGTCCACATCACGACTCGTGTAGGTGCTCATGAAGTTGCCTTGGTTTCATGGAAATTGGGACATGTTGGGGGAGCTAGTGGTCAAGGGACCACGGGCACCACCACAGGTAGTGGTTCCCTTGACGAGGCGTGAAGGTGGCTCGTGAAGGTCACTTAGGCGCGAGGAGGCAATGCTTTGAATCCTTGGCCTTTCCTCCAGACCACGACCTCCACCACGACTCGTGGTCATGACCACGTATCGTGGGAAATCTTGTGGTCATGCCTTGGCCTCATGGAAGGTTGACCACTTGGAGGAGGCTACTGCCTAAGGGACCACGAGCACCCCCACGAGCCATGGACCCTTGGACGGACCGTATAGGTGGAAATGGCCATTGGGCGAGGATGCCTAAATGAGGGGTGTTTGAGTAATTTCCTAATTAATTAATAATTATGTGGGGGCTTTTTTAATGGTTTTATATCACTAGTATAAACAGTTTTAAGTCCCAAAACACCTCATTTACCCCTTCATTCTCCAAAACCCAAATAAAAAATCAAAAGAGTTCTTCCTCTCAATATTTCTCTCTCTAGACTCAAGAAGAAGAAGAAGAAGAAGAAGCCATTTAAGCTAGGGTTGCTAGATTTTCAAGGTTCTTCCCCAATTTTCTTGGAGTTCTTAGTCAAGTTATGGATTATTTTCATCCTTGGGTAGCTATCACTCAAGGATCCCCCTCAAAATATGTTTTCAAGACTTCAATTCCCCCAATACCTAGGGTTTTCAATGCATGTCATGGGTCTCCTTCCAGAACGATTTCAATTGTTTAATTGTGGTTTGTTATGGTTAATTATGATGATTTATGACTGAAATAATGGAGTATTGTTGGATTTTGATGAAAATCTCCCATGGACCCATGATTTCCCCTTCTTCCTAAATTGTGAACTATGATATGGCTTGATTGAGTATGAGAGCTGGACAACTGATTATGTTTACATTGATTATGTTGTTGAATAATGAAATCCCCCTATCTAATGTGATAACTCTTGAAGTTAGGGTGGATCTTGATTCCTAGCTTGAAGGGCAATAACTAGGGTTTATATATGTTGATGAAGATTGTATATGAGTTGAGGATTTACTTAGATAGTGATGATTCTATGACTTGTGTAATTGTGTTATTGATGTAAGCTCCTTCTTCCATGTACCCTTACACTTTATTATGCATGAAGTATGTATGAATGTTTATGATAAGCTTGTTGTGTTGATTGAAAGGCCATGTTCATGAACACACTATTGGTAAGATGTGAAAGGTTTACTCACATGTTGGTCGTTCAAAGAGGTGAAAGGACATTCTCACCAAATGAATCTTTGATCTCTTATGATATTATGTTGTCTTGAATGCCTACTGCATTCTCTTATTGAATATTTAATTTAAATAAAGACTTAACATAACTTTTAAAGGCAATTATGCTTAGCACCGAGCGGGCATGAACAATGAGATGGAGGCTTTTACGTTAGAAAGTCATGCTTCCCAATATAAGTTGTCTAATGAGATGGAAACCTTTTACTTGAGTAGTGCAGGTTTCTAGTAGAAATCTCCTTACCCCATAACTATGTGCCCACATAGGTCTTTAGCTAGTTGATCCACCTAAAAGATAGTTATGTTAGTTCTACCTTAGGCAAGTAGGACACCTCTTTTCGGTGTGGGGTAGACCACCGGACTCTATCTATGTCACATGGTCTATGTCGGTTAATGCTATTCTTCCCTATATGATATGAATATGAACTACAGCAAGAACATGGTCTTTAACTACGACTTCTTAAGATGTACTACTTAGTATGAGTGGGGGTATGGGACTTCACTTATGCATTGCACAAGTAGACTTTAAGAGGGGTTATGGTGAGGTTCTCTTATGTTATGAAGATGTATGGGTTATGTATGTATGGTATGTATGAACGTGAAGGTTGACTCCTCTTGCTACAAGTTATGAACATGAATGACTCCGCACTTATGTGTGTTGGCTTTGAATAAGGTAAAGTAAGATATGTATGTTGTTGGTGGCCTAACTGTGATACTTAGTATTTGGTAGGGTTATGGGATCTTACCTTTGCATTGCACTAGTATGGCTTTGGGTTGCTTATTTGTTGGTTTGACTTATGTTTCTTCATAAATGTGCATAATGACTTTTAAATTTGAAAATACGTGATTTCAACTAAATGTCCTTTTTGAGCATGTTTTAAGGATTTTTGTTCATGGCTTCCATACTTAGTACATTATTTGTGCTAACTCATATTTCTCTACGTTTTCTTATAAGTGTAGGTTCCGGTCGTTGAGACGCACTACTTCTTTCAAGTGAAGCTTGGGTTGACTATTCCCTAGTCTTGATGAGTCCTCAAGTTCGAGGACAAGATTTTATTGTTTTTAGCTTATATTGTACATAGTAGTTTTGAGATTTTATTGATGTAAAGGTTTTAAATTTTCCGCATCATTCTATGTCTTTATGTTTATGATATGCTACGGGATTGTATGATACCCCTTCGGGGTCAAGTACGTCGTGTTACGTCTAGGGGGTACTCTTGGGTCATGACAAACAAGTTGGGAAGGTCCTGTTACCTTAAGCACTCCCCTGAGACCTGTTTTTCCTTCTATATTTGTTCAATTATCTGTTTATTATTGTTAATTTAAGGTCCACAATTTACAATGTGGGTATATCTTCTATTGTTTGAGAAACATTATATGATTAAATTTTATTGAAAAAAAAAACCACTTATAAGTTAATAATAGATTAATTACTTTAATTTAAAACGTGTATTAGAGATGATGAAGCTTTGATCTGATCTTGTGAGTAGTTTGAGTTGCTAACTTTTGTTAGTTCGAGGGGATAGTTTTATAAAATTATAATAATTGATTTGAGATATAATTTCAGTAATAATTTAAGACTCACGGTCGATAGAAAATAACTCAATAAGATTATAGTTAACACATTAGGAATTTAATCTGAAAAATGAACAAATCATTATCATATAACTTTTATTATCGAAAGACCTTCATTTCATTTACTTGATAACTTTATTACTCCTTTTATTCATTTCTTTGTTATCTATCTTACAAAAAAAATATTTTAACTCAAAAAAGTTGATTAAATTAATGTTCTTGGTGATACGAAAATAAAGAAACATGTATCACCAATGCGATATAAGAACCTGGTTCTTGTAGTAATTTAACATAACTTCGTAACACAAACTAACAATATTTTATTGGGGAAAGCCTCTTTACTCAAGGAAATAAAAACCATGACCTACATCGTGTAGAGTTTTCAGCAACTTCTCACTACCTTCAAAGAGCGGCTTCAAGTTACAACTCTATAATCTAAGGAACTAACTCTAGTACGTCAACTCCAACGATTAACTATAACCGTTATTGTAACACCCTCAGAAAATTTTAAGCAAAGACTTGAACCATCTTTCGTAGTAAGTAAGTTTTTACCAAGGAATTTAAATTTTTTCTACGTGTTAAGGTCACTAGATATAGCACCTTGAGTACCAAAAAGAATTAAAGAGAATTCATTCAAGTCATTCCTTATGTCTTTTATATTTTGGGTCAACTTCAAACGACCATAACCTTTAGTACATGATGAGTTAGGTAGCCCATAAGATATAAAATAAAAGGTATTTTAATTATCTTTCCAACGCCACTGAGTTTGCGAAATTTTGAGCTTGTATGAGGAAGATATCATCGTTTCAAGTAGGGCTGACCAAATAAGGAAAGTTACCCGAAAATAGTAAGGGGTATTTTGGTGTTTTCCTTACCCAATCAGATTTTATTCGTTTGAGTAATGCTTTAGTGGTCTAATCATATTAGGTTCATTTTTATAATCCTAATATATGCCTAGTGTTTTAGTTGAGAGTTCAAGAAGAAAAAAGAAGATAAAAGAGGAAAGGATCAAGGCGTTCCTCGAGGTTATTGAGTTTTGTTGCAGATTTTCGCAATCAGTTTGATCCTTAAGAGGTATGTAAGCTTCCATAGTGTTGGGATTTTTCATCCACATGCCAATCCTGTTAATTTCAACTTCAAATTTGTTCTAGAAAGATGAAGGATTGATGTTCTTGAATTGTGTTCTTAAAATCGGCCTTCGTTCTTGAGTTTAGATGAGATGTATGAGTTCTTGAGGAAATCATGTCGATTTTAGAGTTTTGTATTATTAGATTCTTGTGTATATGTATTAGGTATCTGAATCTAGAGAGAAATTGAGAAAAAGAATAGAATTTAGGTTAATTGGGGTTAGAAAAGAAGGAAGAAAAAGTCGGACAGGAAACAGGTACCAGGTCCACATCGCGGACTTTTTCTTTCATAGTGAAATTTTTCTCTCCGCGTAGCAGAGAGCACACAGACTCCATTGTTTCAATTTTTTTTTTGAACAAACATTATAATTCATCTCAGCGTCGCGGACTTGCTCTCCAGGTAGTGTTTTTCTACTATTTCTCATGATTAACTATCTAAAACTCATTTAATCATTACGAGATCCTTCATATCATGAACCATAACTCTTGAATTCATAACTCACATTCAAGAGAGAGTTAGGAGTAGAGTTCAAGAAAGTCTTCGAGTTCAATTGTGAATCCTTTGAGATCAACTATAGATTTGAACTATTTTTGAGGAAGTAAGTATGAGAATGAGAATGAGAATAGTCGTTTACACGAGTTCCATGTTGTTATGTAGACCCTCGAGTGTAGTCGGTCATGCCCATAAATTCGGCATGAATTCCATAAGTTGAGTATCTTTGAGAGGAGTAGTATCTTCAAGTTCTAAATCTTGAGTATTTAGTTCCTAACCCTTTTGAGATTATATTCCTAATCATGGGACTATTAGATGTTACCCATGAAGTCGTTGAGTTGAGTTATTCATGTCCATAATTCCGCATGAACCCTCTGAGTTGAGCATTCTTGAAATGAGTAGTATCATTGAAGTTCTTGAGCCCCAAGTATTATGTTCTATCTATGGTTATTGAAATCTTTGAATTGAGTCGTTGACGTCCATAATTTGGGATGAAACCTATTTTAAGAAGTCTTTTACAAAAGCTTTAAACTTGTTTTAATACTTGAGCATTGAGTTGATTAAGAGTAAAACTGAAGTCCATTTTCTTCAAGAGATTATATGGGAACTAATTATTCTCAAAAAGTAAATGTTTTCACATTTAAACAAGAGATGAAACACTAATTTCCAATAGAGCTTTTGAGCTAGTTTTTGAGTAATTATCTCATACCACAGAAAGAGTTATGATTTTGAACATATGAGCTAGTTACATTTCGGGAGTAGAATTGAGAACCAATTTGGGAACAAGTTGTGTTCAGATAATTCAGGGTCCCCATAAACCGTGTAGCCAACATGATTAGACAAAGGTCATACTTTTTAGATGATTCCTTAGTGCTTTTAGCATAGACTAGTGGATCCACTTAGTAGTTGGGTTCTATACCCCCCGAAAGGTATAGGACGGCTCTGGCAGCGTGAGGGAAAACGATGTAGCATCACATAGCTAATAGTTATGGCTTTTGGTTAGAGACACTCCCACAGATATATTTTGTATTCTTTAATACATAGAGATATTTGGTATTGTTTAATACCCAGAGATATTTTGTATTCTTTAATACACAGAGATACTTTTTATTCTTATATACACAGAGTTTATATTGTATCCTTGCATACAAATTGGGTTTCTACTGAATTTTTCAATACATTGAGTTGCTTTCTATAGGAAGACAAGATATGAGAGATTTTCTTATTATTCCATGTCTTCAATTGTATACAATATGAACCCTTATGCCTCTATTTATAGTGTAACATAGAGGCATACAAAAGGTAAATCATAAACGTGACATTAACATTAATATAATGGGGATAGCTACAAAAATAATGGTTATAATGTTGGAGGATAGGGAGGTTATGATTATCTTCATAATGGAGGAAAGTAATAGAGATAATGGGTGAGAGTAACTTGTTGGTGTAGTGGACATCCACACTATAATATTTTATAACACTCCCCCTTGGATGTCCATAGATAATATGCCTCGTTAAAACCTTACTAGAAAAAAACCCTGTGGGAAAAATCCTAGTGAGGGAAATAGAGTACACATATGTTTTAATACGCTTTTAATGTTGCATCGTTAAAAACCTTACCACGAAAACCCAATTGGGATAAAACCATGGTTAAGGAAAAGAGTACAATGCGTATTTTTCTCTCCTGATAAAATCTTTACTTGATATCTCGGAGGCGGTGCATTCGAATCTTATATCACAACTTCTCAAATATTAATGTTGGCAATCCTTAGTGAATAAGTTTACAAGATTATCACGTGAATGGTCTTTGAACGCCTATCTCACCATTTTGTTAAAGATCATGTGTGAAAAAAACTTTCGGTAAAATATGTTATATCATTTGATTATTTTCTCCCTTCAATTGAGCTATATCACATTTTCGTATATGGTGGCTGGAATATCTTTTTCAACAGAAAATCACATATTTTCTAAATATGATAGATCATGATTCCAACCAAACACACTTCCAACTTTCTTTATAAATCAATATTATTTCTGCAGGATTTGATTCTTTGAATGCCAAGATTTTGTTGTGCCTCCATATGTAAACAAATAGTCCATTTGCGATCGAGTTTTATGCAGATCAAATAAATATTATGCATATACATAATCAAATCATTTTTTACTTGGGAATTGATCATTTTTAATTTTATTGAAGCTCGTCTTTTCTTCTGAAAGAAAATCACAAATCTTCTATGTGTTGAGTCACTTGCATTGTTAGTTTCTTGGCATAACTTGAATGATAGTATGACAATCCCCTCACATATATTTATATATATATATATATATATCAAATAATCTTCTAGCATTTGTATAACCAACAATCTCTAAGTGCACCAATTGCAATCTAAGCAATCTCAGAACCATTGGATACTCAATGAAATTATTTACAGACCTTTTAAACCCTTCAAGAATTTTGATATAACCTTCATCGTCTAGTTAGACATGATAATCAATCATTATATATATTCAAGTATTTCGTCTATTGCCACAGACTGAAATATGTCTCATTACATCCATCATTGGAGAATATATCTCCATTTAATAATGTCAGGACTTCTGCGAAATCCCTTTATGCCCCGAGGCACAAATCGTACTTTATATATTATGGTTATACTTTCGCACAATGATTCATTTGTACCCTACTGACATATATTTTGATCTATGAACTATAAGTTCAAAAACATCATTTTTCTAAGTGAAGCAAAATATACTTGAATAGTGCACTTTATTTGGACAATCATTTATCTGTCCACATTATATGACAAATTTGAATTTAAGATCCTCGTAACCACTTATAACATTGAGTGCTACTTCATATCAAAGATATCGTCGACGGTCACTTTAATTTGATTCCAATTCGACATAACTTATCGAGATCTCTTCATTTTTCATCATTTTCATGTACCTGAACCTTTGACAAGGTTTTATGAAGTGTTATGTCATAGTGCTCTTTCAAAGCACTTACCTCATTATCATGACTATTGTGATAATTTACTCCTTTCCTTCCTCAAGGAGTTTTACGTTTGGAATCGATTGGTCTATCACGCTTCTGGCATACCATAGACTTTCCTTCAAGGACTATTTATTGGAGCATTTGTAGCTTAATTAAAATATTTGGTCAGTAAATACATCTGGCAAATTATTTGCAACATTTTGCAAATGAATTATCTCTTGAACTTCAAGTTAACATTTTTTTAATGAGGATCTAGATAATTCACCTCACACATAATTTTGAGTTGCTAAACACATCTCTCCCTAATGTTAGAAAATCTAACATTTACCCCAACCTCATTTGGGGATCCATCTTTGTGCGTGGTGGAGCAATTAAATCATATGTGCACACATCAAATTTTTAGATGAAAATTATTTGGTTCCTGACCCTGAACCAATTGTGATGGGAGAACCTTGTTGGCTTGATGCATACATGTTAAATAAACTCATCTCATACCAAATTTTATTTGAGATATTTGTTCTCATAATCAATGGTCTAGCTATAATTGGAGGCAAACAATTTCTGCTAAACCAACCAGTATTATCAACATAATTTTATAGTTTGGAATTGTTCTCTTAATTTAATAATTTGAGCAAACAACCTTACAAAAACCAATTTGTAAGTTGATACAAATACACATGTGACCATACCATAGATGCATTTATTAAATCATAATAGTAAGTCGTCCACATGGCATGTGAACGGGCCCATATTCACCTTTTTATATGTTCCAAATAATTTTAGGGAATACTATCCCAACCTTAACAGGTACAATAATCATTTTATCATGAGAACAAGCAACACAAGAGAATTCTTGAAGAATCTTTTATTTCTTCAAACATATAGTCACGTGAATTCTCAATTTCTTTTGCATCACATCTGAATCAGAATGGTCAGCCGGTTATGCCAATTGATATTTATTCTAGTAAACTTCTAGTTTACTTTTGCATGTGATTCCTTCATCATGCCCATATCTTTGTACAACAAACAAGAGAAAGACGGGTAACCTTTTACATAAATATTCATAACCCGCTTTGATTGTAGTAATCTGAAGATATTTAATCTTGCAATAATTTACAGTCTCAATATAATAATTTTTCTTTTCAATTCCTCCGACACTTAAAAAGTTTCTTTTGAGACTTACTACTACCTCAATATTATGAACTATTTCATTTTCTGGATAGTAACAAATTAGTCCTTCCGGAAACTTTTAATTAATTTTGTGTACTGCCACAAATTTCACACAACCATTCTTATGGTGACCATCTCCTTCAAGGAGAAAATTATTATTATTGTCATGGTTAAAATTATCACATGCAAGACATATTTCTTGACAACCAATTAAAAATTTGTGTTTTCACACAACAATATTTATTTTGGTCATGGCCTCAACCTTTATAGGAAAGAATTATTAATTTATTTTGTCCTCCAACAGTTCATAATAAAACTTACCACAATATTGGTGTAGTACTCAAAGTATATGACCAAAATGACCATTTATGTCAACAAAAAAAAATCAATATCTCAAACCTCCCGTAGAGGTGAGATGTGACATTTATCCAACCATACATGAACATGTCCTTATCAAAACGAACACAAGTCACATTCTCTTGAAGAAATGACCATAACCATTTGTACATTTCCACAAGTTTTTATTAGTCATACTTTGACATTATCAATTTTTATTTGACCCACCTCAACATCACTTTAAAAGTACTAAATGTACTACCACTTTGTATTTCTTTATTATGATGAAGAATTTACAAAACTCTCAAATTGGGTTGCACCAACCCAATGTGACCAATAACCTTTCATACCACTTTGTTGGTAAAAAAATTACCTTCACATTTGAAGGATCATCTTAAGAACCCATAATGTTCTTCCTTTTAATTACCACAATTGACCATTAACATTTTATCATACTCATATT
Organism: Solanum chiquidenum; assembly: GCA_029582725.1. NCBI lineage: Eukaryota > Viridiplantae > Streptophyta > Magnoliopsida > Solanales > Solanaceae > Solanum > Solanum chiquidenum. The sequence continues at coordinate 3,121 of JAJOOS010001482.1, read as the reverse complement.
CATAAATTTAACTACTTGTCATTTTCAGAGACATTATATCCTGCTACCACATTCACATAAGAGAATGGAGCAAATCAATTGGAAAAATTTCACGACTTTTATCAAGAGCATATCAATTTGCCCAGTCATCATTACATCGTCATTATTTAACGTTGGGACTTGAACCCAACGTCTTACCCATAAGAAGGCATTTTAGGTCATTATTTGTTGGGACCCAACCCAACATTTTATTTTCATGATGCACTAGGACTCTCACCCGATGTATTACCCTCTTGGTGCAATAGAACTTAAATCCTTCGTCTTACCCTCAATCAATGACATAATAAGCCAAATATAATAGAACTCACCATTGAGCCTTAAAAAAATATTGTCACTTTGCGATTAACATGCACAAATAAATATAGAATAAAAGAAACACAATAAAAATATTCTCAACAAAGTAAGTACTAATATCTTGAACTTGTCAAAACAAAGAGATACATATAACATTATATTATTTATGTTTGGTGTACAATAATTAAGCTAGTGAATTACCGTTATAAATCAAAGAATCAATTGCACACTAAGAAAATAATAGTTCCAATCTCACTAAAATAATACTGTTCACTACCACCACCCCTTTTTCAATATCCATGTGAACTCAAAATATTTCACACACAAAACAAAATAAATTAAAGCTTATGTAATAACCAAAATAGTGAGCATAATCATAAATAAATATAAAATAAGTTTCACATACAAAAGAAAGCATATATAGTCATAGGTGAAAAAAGCACAGTAACAATAATATTAATCATTCGCCTTGTTCACAAGTAAAATATAAAATAGATTCCACAATAATTTACCTTGTTCCCGAGAGAAAAATAAACACAATTATTTTACCTTATTTCATTTACTTTGCTTCAATCTTGCAATGGTAGAACATTCGTGCTGATAACATATTGTAAAACTAAAGTAAAGTAAGACAAGAAATATAGAAGATGAAAGCAATAGAAATAGGGATACAAGAGATGAGAGCTTTTCTTATTATTCCAAGTCTTCAAGTGTATACAATATGAACCCTTATGTCTCTATTTATAGTGTAACATAGAGGCACACAAAAGGTTAGTCATAAACATGACATTAACATGAATATAATGGAGGAGGTTATGGAAGTGAAATGTTACAAGAATAATGGTTATAAAGTTGGAGGTTATGGAGGTTATGATTACCTTCATAATGGAGGAAAGTAATGGAGATAATGAATGAGAGTAACTTCTTGGTGTAGTGGAGATCTATATAATGTTTATAACATTGTAAATAATACCATTTGATGAAAATAACATTATTCCAACATAAACATCAAATTCACTAGCCTTTCGTATAAGCATGAAGTTTTGAAATGTGACATATTAACACCTCCATTTATATAAAGTATTGATAAATATTTTTGAATAAAGGATGTTTATAAGAAATGAAATATTACGATTATTTATAGGCATCACAATTTTTTTTTACGACGAAGCATTAACTTTCTAACCTAATATTGTAATTAAATCAAATCTTTTTCATGAAAAACAAATATAGAAGCAAAATTAAATTTATATGATATTTGTAATGAGATATGAACTTTAAATTTATATACGTAAAATATTGTTGATCAACTTACCTAATGCTAGGCTAGCGTTTGACCATATATTTCAAAATATTTTGGACAAATAATTTTTTGGTAAAATTTTGCCATATGTTTGATCGCAAACTTCTAAATCTTTTTGACAAGTCATTTATGGATGAAGTTTTGCCATATGTTTGGCAACAAATTTACAAATATTTTTGGCAAGTCATTATTGGATGAAGTTTTGTCATGAAAATTTTAAAATAATATATTTAGAAGTTAGAAGATCTTGTTAACTTGATAATACATTCGTGACATATATAAATACCTATCAATATATATATATATATATGTGTGCATTAATAAAAATATTTATCTCATAAAAATTAGCTATTGAATAAATAATAATAAAAATAATAATACATACTTCAACTGGCGCTATTAGAAGTAATATGAACTTTTCTTCGTCGAAAAAATTGAATTATTAAGAAATAGTAAATTAGTAAAATAAAAAGGCAATGTGTACATAGTAACAACTATTTTGAAGCAAACTTCATGACAATCTAAATCACAGAAGTATCATTTATAAATAAAGTCATTGTTTTGTCTTGAGCATAAAAAAACAAATCTCGACAATTCTCTAACTCTCGAGAATTATAATAATTTTGGAAAAAGATATTCAGAAACATATATCTACATCACAAGAGAAATTGTTAACAAAAACAAATGAATTTATACTACAATTAAAATTAAACTAATACAAACTTTTACTGGCGTCATTACTAGTCATATGAACTTTTATTCGTTGAAAATACTTAAATGTTAAGAAATAGTAAATCAGTAAAAAAAAAGAGCAATATTTATATAGTAATAACTATTTTGAAGCAACTTCCTGACAATCTAAATCACATAAGTAGCATTGATAAATAAATTCATTCTCCAGTCTTAGGCATTTGAAAAACAAATCGTGACAATTTTCTAACTCTTGAGAAGCTGAATAATTTTGGAAAAGATATCCAGAAGCCTATATCTACATCACAAGAGAAATTGTTAACAAAAGCAAATGAATTTAGATTACTTTAAAAATTAAACTAGTACAAAATTCAACTGCGTTATTACAAGTCATATAAACTTTTCTTTGTCGAAAATACTTAAATATTAAGAAATAGTAAATCAATAAATCAAAAGGGTAATATAGTAATAATTATTTTGAAGAAAAACAACATGACAATATAATCACAAAAGTGGCATTGATAAATAAAATCATTCTTTTGTCTTGAGCATCAAAAACTAATCGTGACAATTCTCTAACTCTAGAGAAGTTTAATAATTTTAAAAAAAGATATTCAGAAACAATAGGGTGGGATTCCTGGATCTAGTGGCCGGTGAATCACTGATCAAAGAGCAGATTTTGGAGAGATTCTTCATCGATCTAGTGGCCGGTGAATCACTGATCAAAGAGCAGATTTTGGAGAGATTCTTCATCGATCTAGTGGCCGGTGAATCACTGATCAAAGAGCGAGCAGC
>JAJOOS010001481.1:0-41479 GCA_029582725.1 Solanum chiquidenum | reverse complement strand
AAAAATAGTCTAGAAAAAAGATGTAATGTATGTACAAGAGCCAATAGATAGTAACAAAAACAACAGATAGTAAAAGAACAATATTACAACAAAATAACACTATAAGCGAACTACACGAAACCACAGATAAAAGAACAAGAAATTGCAAGAGTAATCCTACAACTACAACTCTACTAGTAAAGGAGACAAGACAATGTACTCATTCCTACTAGTATGGACACACTCGTACATACCAAAATTTGTGTTCTCCCACCTTTCTATCTGAGATTATGCATAACTTGCAAATACCAAGGCAAGTTACCTAAAAGTTAGTAATTGTTATCTTTTGGATAACTCTTTATTGTAAGAATTGAGTGATAACCTACCATCGATGGCAACTGACCAATTGTAACAGTTGAAAATTAATCAAGAATTACATCTTCCAACTTTGTTTTTAAAAAATCGAACTCCTCAAATTTAGGACTGGGCTGAGTTGTTGCATCGTCAAACTCGGTAGATCTGTCTGGGCCGGCCATTTTGACGGCCCAATGGATAGTTTAGACTTTGCAGTTAGATTGCTTTGTTTTGTCGGTAACAATTCACTTATTAGTCAAACACCAATAGAAAAATGATATATTCGATCCAAATTTTTTCTCCTTCTTTGATTATTTTTATTTTATTTTTGTAATAATGGTTTGTTGGGGATATTGAAAGTTGATTAACGTAGAATTGTAACTCCTATCTATTTGTCCTTATGTACTTGTTTAATTTCGAAAATCTGGTGAGCTGCTTCAATCATATTTGCTCTAAATTCCATATTATAAAAAATGTCAAATAAATCAATAATGCACTTGATCATTCTACTATTAGGTGAATAAGAACCACTAGATTTTCTCAATTAGTTGACATTTCACAACAATTAAGGACTTATTTCTATAATTTCTACATCAAAATTGTTGAAATGCTTACAAGTGTTCAATGATTAGCCTCGACAAAATGTAATTAATTAAGACACTTTGATCATCATCGATCGATACATATAGGTTCATTTCATTCATCACCTCCTCATGTCCAACTCTGTCAAAGTGTGGATAGTAATATTGTTCGCTTAGGCCCAATAATATTTTGCGGACTTGTTTCCAAACTAATTGACGAGTCCAAAAGAGAATCAAACAGAAGATCAGATAGGCATCGACGATTTTATCCTATAACAAATGTCACCTTGTAACTTATAGAGTTCTTATTTTCAACTCATGAACGCTATTATAAATAATATAAAATTAGAATCAACTATAGAAATTTTTTAATGAAGCATGGTCTCAAGTAATAAGGCAACTGATTTTTAGGTTTGAATCCTTCCATCCAAGAACATATATTTATATTCTTGCATTTACATTGTTAGGTTAAAGACCTACGTTTTAGTTGAAACATCAACGTTGTCGCTGTTTTTTTTATAAAAAAAAACTAGCTAAGTACTACTTTTGGTTTTGGACCACCAAAACAATTAGTACCAATTAAAGAATAATTTTACATATCATTAAGGCAAAACCTAATTACTAAAACGACATGAGATTTTAATAATAAAGATTTGGTCATAATCATTTGGTAGTACAAAAACTACTAAAATTTAATTCAGTAAGCGAAAGCACGCTGATAATGACAGGTAATTCATTTTTAATTTCCACTTTAATTAATTATATTTTCATAGGTTAATTTAAAATCCTTATGGCAATCAAAAGTAGTGGAGTATTTAAGTGTAAAATGATTTACTAGACTAATTTAAAATATTTATTATTTCCTATAAACTTTCTTAAAAAATGTTTATTTTACTTTTCAAATATTTTTTTATTTCGAAAATATAGTCCAAAAGAGAATCAAACAGAATAATTCTACTATTTTTTTTCGATTTTATTATTATTTGTATAATGTATTTGTTATTGTTATGGTTCTTTTCTCCATTATTTTCGACATGACTTCTTCACTACTGTATTTCTCTTTCCTAATCATTTGATATGTTTTACTTGTGTCAAGGATACATAGGAAATAACCTCTTAATCTTCACAAGATAGGAATTAGATTGTGTACACACTACCGTCTTCAAATTCCATTTATGAAATTACATTGAATATATTATCATCGTGTCGTTGGTACTACAATGTTTGTCGAAATATGAGTAACGTAACAAAAAAAAAATTGACAATTTCTTGAACCTTGAAGCGTCGTAGCAAGTTGAAAATCTATTTGGATAGCCAATATCTTCCTTTTCATCAACCCAAGAGTTGATGAAATTTATATAGAAACGGAAAAAAGAACAAGAAAAAAAAGGGTTTAGAAAAAGAAAATATGCAACTAACTTCCTCATATTCATGGGAGTGGATGAGTTAGGTATTCATAGCAACTAATTTTTGCCTTTTTTTCTTTCCCATTGAAGAATCCACATGTTGTTACGTGTGTGCCATACTTGTATATACAATTTCCCTTTAATTCTTTTTGTGTTTTCGTTTGATGTTCAGTATTTATATTTGGGCTTAATTTATTTTAGATTCATAATATAGGATTCATTCATGAGGACAACACCCCTAATAAAAAGAAAAATCAATTTCAAGGAATTCAAATCATTCTGATTAAAGATAATGAAATTCCAATCATCTCACCACAGACCATTTTAGTATATATACAATCTCCCTACTCCACCCCTCTCACCATATATATACTTGTTTATTTTATTGAATTTGATCCATCATGTACAAGTTCTCTCCATTTCTCTATTAAATTATACACAACTTGATAGTCTCTTCGTGCACACCAAGAGCAAGTCACCCTCTCAATTAACATCATATATCTTCCATTTGCAAGAGACAATTTTATCCAACTAATAATTTGCTACTTTTTTTCTTTGTTTTTTTTTTTGTCCCTTCCTCCTTAAAATAATATTCTCAACCACTTCACAGAAATGAAGAATAACCAACCATCTTTCTAAATTCCTCACAAAAAATACTTCAAATAAAGACAATTATATTGAGTCAGCTTCATTCCTTATCTCCCAATTCTCTCGTCCTTTTTCCACAAATAAACTTGATATATAAATTTCATAATATCTCTCGTTTATTGCTCAACTTAAGTTTTTTTATATGTGATAGATAATCGTGATTATAATCTCAGAATAACCTGATTTTGAACCAACAGGCCCTAAAGGTAACTTCCTCTTGCACATAATCTTGATTCCTTACATTTACATGATAACTTAGTCATAATATCAAGAAGCTAACAACAAAAAAGAAAAAAATAAATTCTACTTAACTAAGTAGGTAGCTCTCAGAAATACAATTTGATCATCATGAAGAGATTTATCATCAGAAATTTGAGAAGTGGTTCTGAGAAGATTGTACCATTTGTAATCCCGTTATTGTTTGACAAGAATTATCATCCGCGATCAGTGTCCTAAATCATATAGATAATTGAAATAAGATTACGATTTGAATGAAATTATTTTTTACTTGTTCATAATGACAAACATTTTCTCTTACAAGATTATAAATTATAGAATCTTACTCTCGTGGACGAGATAACCATAGAGAACTTAGAGCTCGTAGTCGACCATAATATTCTCCAATCACCAAGAAACATCTGGCTGCTTGTCTAACTGTTAATATTCTGTGTAATTGATGCAATGTTTGTTGTCTCAAATTATCAGCCTGGAATTATGAACAATAAAGATGTGATCAGTAGTCATACGCTTCAGTCGAATCACCTATATGAATGAATCTTTACTACTTCATTTAAGCTCAACTTATGTCGTCATCATATCTACCAAATGATACAGACAATGGAGACAAAAGAATTGATTAATTAAATATCTCAATCAATTAGAAATTTGAAATGGACCTGTAATTATCAGGCAGCCAGGACATAATATCCTTAAACAATGTTTCAAATGGTTGAAACCCTTCAAATTGTCTTGTATAGTTGTATTGAGATAGCCTTGGAATATTCCAATCATTAAATAAGTCGTAATAGTATTATGTCTATTCTTTGAAATAAAGTACTAATAAGTTGACATAATATTTTGTAATTTGTTTTAATTTCTTGATTTGCTCTTCTATTGGAACAGGCTTCATATTTGGATAAATAAAATATTCCATAAAATATAATGATCTTATCAAGCATGCGTGCATTCTTTATCTGCAAATGGTATAAATGAAGCAGGTTGTTGCAATGAACAGAAAACCAGAGTATTTTCGTCCTCAAGTGTGCATGATATGCAGGGGCGGAAGGGAGTTCATCACTTGAAAATCACATTTTTTTGTACATACTATATACAACATCAAAATTTTATTTTATGTATATATAGTAAATGATGAACCTCGTTGATGAAACCTCCTATCTACGTGACTGATGATGTGGATATCAAATGAAAAGGAAAAATAAGAAGTCATGACTCATAAGTAGAGTAGTAGTAACTGTGTATAGTAGTACTACTGAATACTGTTTCATGACAACAGTTACAAACTTAATATATATGTACTTGAAACATTTTAAACTTACTATAGTTTGAGTCAAAAAGAGTAGGTAAAACGGACAATGTCATATGCACTTAATATCCACATAGATAATAATATCAGAGAAAAACGAACATCGTTTACAAATTTAGGATTAATGTTTACCTGACGAACAAATCCTTCAAGATTGGAGAGTTTCCCCAATGCAAGAGCCATATGATGCATTCCATCATGGAGAGAAGCAGTGGCAACAGTATCAATTAAAGATTGTTGTAGTTGTTCTAGTCCCTGTGAAAGAGCTTCCTCTGCCTGTTGGGAAGATTGTTGGAGGCTGTATATTCCAACTACTTGTTGCTCTGTTAAAGGGTCTAATTGTCCTATCAACATCTGCTCAGTTTCACAAATGATCATACTATGATTAGAAACAACAAAAGTAGTAAATTTGACTTCATTTGAACTTTGACATGGGCATTTAGTTTAATTTTACTAGAAGAAAGATCATCTAAAATATAATTACAGTTACTTTCCACAATATGTGGGACTAGTTACCTGTAAAATAATACAGACGATTTGCTATGACAGGTTAAATTATATGATATGCCACCACCTCGACTATGTTTTTCCTTTAAAAGGACAATCTTTATTTGTCATATCTTTATGAAAAACATATTTGCTTTGTACATAACAAGATACAACTTTATGTTTTTGCTTTTTCAAGAAAATTATCCAACAATAGGTCAGAAAATCAGTCCTAAATTGCAACATTTACCTTGATAAGCTCAGAGGGCCTAAAACCACCCATCCAAAGGAAGCAGCGTTCAGCTGGAGTTGTCCACATTCCAGTGATTAGGTGAAATACATCAGATTTTGCTGCCACTCCCTTCAAGCTGAAAATTTCGTCATAATGAGCAATGTATCCATCAACTATTAATCTAAGATCACCATCTGATAAATGTGCTTGTAATGCAGTACGAAGCTCGGCCATGTGCCTGTGATCATCATCCAACCATCTTGAATATTCCATGTCAAATATTGCAGCACCTGCAGCATAAAATTGAACAATGCATCTTTGTCACAATGGTTTTTATCAAGGCTCTAATCTTAGCATATGCATGGTCTTGACATGTAGACAGTATTTTTTATTTTTATGAAATAGTAAAAAAGTAATACCCTTTTAACCCTTATTTAGTAATCTTTCACTAATAGAATATGTGAATTAAATGAAAATCTCTAGAGATTGTATTCAGTCAAATATAATTTCAACCTATATACACTGGAGTACTCTGATTTTCTACATAATAATGTCACACAAAGGAGTACAAAAGAAAAAGACAAACTTTCTGTAGTCAAACTCAAGTTGTTTGTCTGCTACTAGATGCCAATAAGAATTATAAAGACTTAGCATGCAACAAATTCTGGGTGCTGCCTGTAGTCAAAACTCTGAACTATAATGAGTTAAAATGTACTGATAGGTAAAAATTTAATTACATTGGTAATGTACACAGTAGTGTAAGTTAAATTTATATTTCTTGGTTGTCCATAAACAATGCATTGGTTGAGAAAATAAAAAGGCAAGTCCGGTGCACTAAACTCACGCATTTAATTGCATTTCTACAAGAGACTATTTTCATAGCTCGAACCCGTGGTCACATAACAACAACTTTACCAGCTACAATAACAGTCCAAAACTTACCAGAGCTGATATTGGAACCAGCAGCAGTACCACCTCCCAAGAAAATCCCCTGTTTGCCACACAATCAGTAGAAAAATTCATTAAATAACCACTTGCATTTATTATTCTATAAAAAAAAAAGTATAAGTCATTTTCAAATATTACCAACCTGAGAGCTAGCCCTTTGAAGTTCTTGTTCTAGCTGAGAAAGTCTTATCCTACTTGTTTCTAGCTGTTGTACATAAGCCTGCATAAATGCAAATAATTAATAATAATGATAAATGTGAAATGTAAAGAATATTGATAGAGGAATTTGGCATATAAAAGACTTTCATAATGGAAACAAGAAAAACATTACCTTTTTTCTTATCCTGCTTTTCTTTGCTGCTTCTCTATTTTGAGCTAAACGTCTCAATGTCTACAATAAACAAAGTAGAAAGAAATAGTACTGTTTAATTATTTTAAAATTTCCAATTAGGAAACAAGATAATTTAATTGTATATTCTTGGCAAATGCGAATATGTGTGGGCACCCCCACCTTAGGATCAAGTACCCTCTCTGAGGTTGAAGCAGCACCCTTTTTCTACAAAGTATTAAAACAAAAGCTAGTTATATATATACTAATGTTGTTTAATTATGTAGCTATATTCAAGAAGAGAATACTTCAATTGCGTGAAGATAAATTTTTGTTAAGCAATTAAAAAAAGTAGTATAGCGTGTCAAATAAGGCAGATTCTTTTTTAAGACTTTAAGATTTTTGGACAGAATCAAAGTTGTAATTTTCAAACACTACTACTGGTGTCCAAGCATTTAAGAATAAAACATCTGATGATGTATACATGAGCTAATTCATTGTATCATCTGGTATTCTTGTGAGTTTATTTTTTCTGGTTCCAAGAAAGATTTAAAAACCTGAAGAACAAGGAGTTAACTACAGTTCTAGGGATAAGAGAAAATATTATTAACTGGAGCTTAAACTACAGTAATGAATAGTGCATAGGGGGGTAAAAAGTATAAAAAGCACTGTAAAGATTCTCTTCTTTTTTTTCTGATCTCAGAGAATCCTTCAGAAAACTGTGTCTTTAGTGTATTCATTAGCAGTTGTTGGGATTTGTGATTGTGTCTATACAATAAAGATTCCACCTTTTTTCCTGAGATCTTGGGATATGATAATAGAAGAGGAGATAAAGTGTTGTGAGAAAAACCTTTTCACTGTTGGACTTGGAAGATAGTTCAGTTTGTAAAACTCCTGTTCTTGGATTATTATTACTTGCCATATCTTGAAGTTGTTGTTCTTGAGATTTGTGTGTTATCTGAAGTTGATGGTCTGAAGATGCTTTTCTACTGATGGGAGATTCTGGCTCAAAATGGGGTTGAGCTCTGCTTGAAAGTGAACCTGAATCAGTACTCTCTTCTCTTGATTTTGAGTTTTCCTATATGTAAAAAGACAGAGCCAAGAAAACAGATTTAAATGGTGGGCAAAATTATCTTCACCTTCATTATATAAAAGCTTCCAAAGGGGTTGCCTAATTTGAGTAAAAGTCCAAGCTTGTATTGCACATAGGACAATTTTAAAACAACATGGTCAAAGAAGGATAAGCATAAAAAGGAAAAAATAAATTAAGTACTCTTGGGGTCTGTTGGTATCTCATAGGCCAAGAAGGGAACATCTCCAAAGTTGCAGCAGGCTTCCCTGTGGCTGCTGCTGCATATAAAGCTGTACAGAATCACAAAAGCAAAATCTTGAAGGATCAGCATAAAAAAAGAGAACATAAGAAAGAGAAAAAGAAAAAAAAAACAACTTTCAAAACATCATAAAGGGAAGAACCTAATCTCCCCCTTTTCTTTTCTTTATTTCCTTTTTAGCTGCAGTTATGGAGTCAGTAAATCATGCAAGGAGTTCGTGTTTCCTTGTTTGAAACCCCACGCCATTCAAGTCTTTTGCACAAGAATGATTACAATATTGGAAATAGTAAGTCTCTTAATGAACCCTTCTATGGACTTATTCAAACACCCTTTGCTTCTTTGCTTTACAGTAATGAGTTAGTTATACATTTGCAAACGTCAGAAAGAAAAAGTATAGAAGAGAAAATTAAAAAACCATACATGCTTTAGCTTCATCATTACTCATCTTAAATCCTTGCAGTACAAAAGCTTCTTCTAGCTCTCCAAAATCAAAACCAGCTCCTTCTTGATTACCACTATAACACAAAATATAAACAACTCATGTTAAAAGCTGAAATTAAATGTATCCTTCACCAAAACTTAAGGGAAAAACAGGATTTTTAATTACTTGGGAGTAGAATGATACATGAAGCTTGTGCTAGCAGGATTTAGCCCCCTAAACACAGCATATGGCATATTGTGATTATGGTGTGATGTTCCAGAATCTGTCAAACCAGTCTCTCCAATTCCTTGACTCGCCATGCAAAAAACCAACCTTTCAGACCATTCTTGAACTTCTCAAAGAAAAAACAAGAAAAAGATGTTAGCTTTGAAGTAAAGAGAACCAAAGAAAGATGCTAGTTAAAGTTTTCACCTCAGTTTCAAATGAAATGATCTTCTCAAGGAACCAAATGAAAAATAGACAGTAAAGATCAAAACTTTCTTGTCAAAGCATAATAGTATATGTGTAGAGACATATATACAAACAGCTAGGGTCCAGTTTGTTGATCTTTTATTGGTCTTTCTTTCTCTCCTCTAAGAAGAAGAAATAATTAGTCTTATACTTGTGTTTTTTCTTTTGGATGGGGTGGGTTTTATTACTTTATCTCCCTCATCCTGTTGTAATCAATTATAATGATTATGAAATTTGAAACTCATCTTATGGTACAGAAAATCTTGTCCTTTGCAGACCTGTTCTCTCAGGGCTATTTGTGGGGTTTGAAAAGAAACAAAATGTGTAGTGAAAACACACAAAACAAATTTTTTATTCATTAAGAGAAAAGGACATGGGGGTGGGGTCACTAAATCAGTCTCCTACTCCACTCTCTCTCTCCTTAACCGCCTGTTGTTCCTCATTGGCCCTTTTCTTGAGCCATTTCAGAGTTGCAAGTACTAATTACACAGATCACCAAACTTGTGATGAGATAAAAAGTACTACAACCTTGTGTTGGTTTGATTTGTAATATTTGTATAATGGTAGATTGGTAGTGTTCAAATTAACTTCTATATAATTAATTATTTTATTGGATATCTAATATTAGCTTTCAATGTGAAAGTTTAAGCATATAAAAGGAAATCATATAGTTCATCTGTTTCAAATCATATGGAAGTGTTTGAGTGAAAATTAAATTTAAGAGAAAAAATATTTTCGAAATTTGTGTGCAAGAGAAACAAAGAATTATATGTAATTATAGATCATTTCTTTAAGAGTAAATTAGAAGTCTCAAGTTAAATTCTTTACTTATATGAAAACATGTCATTTTCTTTTAAGATGAATTGAAAATAAAAGGATATTATGTGAATTGAAATGAAAGGTACTTATTTTGTTTCTACTAGAATTTATACTCTAATCTCCAACATTTGATTGTATACTAACATGTTGACCACCAAACGATTTTTTATCGACTTATGAATAAAATGGATTTGAAAAGAGTAGAGTTTACCAGAATTATGTTTACGTTATTTGAAATTGAGATGTGATTAGTTCTTGTTTATAAAAAAAAACTAATAAAATGAGAGTAATAAATAGATTAAAGTTATTGCAAGATACTTTCTACGAGAAATATACTTACATTCATATAATATTTGCACTTAATAAATAATTTGACTTTTAAAGTTACAAAAAATTAAATTACATAAATCACTTAACTTTACATATTTATATGTTTAATAATAATTTATCGTCATGTCTTGAAATATGTCTTGAATTCATTGACTTGATATAAATATTGTGTGCAAATAAATAATTTGCTTTTCTTTTTATTTTGGAAGTCACTCATTTACACACCTAGGTAAGAGAAAATGAATTTCAAAGTTTTAGATTGTAGCCTATCAACCAAAACTTTTTATATAAAGCCCACTACAACTTGTGTTCATAATTAACTAATCAAGCCTTTGAAATGGCTTTGTTTGGTATTATCCCCTTCATTGATAGGTCACCATCCAATCCTTCTCATCACCTAAAACAAGGACACACCAAAAATTCTATTAAAAAAATTAATAGAAGGGAAAAAAAAATGTTTCTTTGTGTCCCTTGTTCACAATTAAGTCCAAGGGAAATTAAAGTGGACTTAATAATATAGGGTCCCTTGTTTGCAATTGCATTAGGTATACCTTTGCCTTCAATTATCATGCCAAAATAATGTTCTTAAAATCTTCTTGCTTTATTTAAGCTTAAAATTATCAAGAAACTCCCCACTCTCTCAAGCTGTCAAATTAAATTTTAGAATCGAATATCAAAATTTTAAAAAACTTAATACTGAAATCAAATAATTAAAAAAAAAACAAATATTCAAATTAATTCAATTCGATCCAACTTTTAGTTCTTCACTATTTATGTCCACCCTAGTGAAAAGGATGTCAAGTTGGACATGTCTATATCTCCAAAAGATCTAATTAATAGATGACATTTTAGTCATTTGCAACTATTTGTAGATGTGTATATATATGATATATTTTTCAATTTTAGACAATGACTCTGGATACCATTAATGCTATTAAGTACTTTAATAAGAGGCAAATAATTAAACAAATGATTTGGAGGCCATTAAGATCGACTTTCAATTATACAAGTTCAGTAATTTGTTTTGTTGCCACCTAGAGTAGTTTGAACCTTCAATAATGTACAAACTTTGAAAACTTATTTCTGTTTGTTTAATGCTTAAACAATATTTGTATTAATTTAACAAGGAAATTCTCTCTTGTTGTCGCTTTTAACTACCTAACAATTACATATATCTAAATATAATAATATGCTTTGTAACTTAATGATAAATCCTTCCAACCTCTTGATAATATTCACTAATACCCCTTTTACATTAGGTAATACAGGTGGAGCTAGAATTAATTAGTTTTCATCAAAATTATATACATGTGTTAAGAAATTCACTAAATACATATAAATAATTTAAATTTTTGAGTCTGTTTCTGCACACGCACCTTTATATATACCTTTGATCATCAATGAAACCACCTTTGGAGGTAGGGTGCCCCTACCAATAATTGCTTCCTAAAACCAATGATTGGAATTGGAAAAAAGGGGAGAGATTCCATATAGGATTTGGTATGCATGCATTTGAGTGCTAAAACTTTTTATTCTTAATGAAGATTAAAAGCCATGTTCTTCATGTGGAAAATTGTTAAAACACTTTTGAGAAATGAGTTCCTTTTGGATCTAACATTCCTTCTTTTTTATTCCTGGAAAATTTATTGGTTTGAATCATATCTTTAAGGTATTATTCTATGGCTTTAATTACTAATCTTTTCAGATTAGATTTAATCAAATCATTGCTTGTCACTTAAGCATGGAATTAACTTACAATTTGTCAGTATATTATATTTGTTGTGTGACATGTTACGTATCATTAAAATTAAAATTCCGTGATTTATCATCTAGGTTTATTCACTAATTTTTAATCTTGTGCAAGTTCTTCCCCCACCCCACAAAAAAAAATAAAAAAATATTCGCAAGCCCTAAACCTACCCTATAAAGAAATGTACTTTTGAAAAAGAAAAAAAAAAGTGGGATAAAGAAAGGGACAATTCTGTAAAATCAACTCCACAAAATCCCCTAAAAGTATGCTTTAACCTTCTACTCAAGATCAATATATTTGTGTGATACTTTTTGTTTTTTGGTATGTTTGAGTTCAGCCTCGCGTTAGGTCTTCACTGTAAAATGGACTCCAACAAATTCCCTAAGAAGGGTAATGTGTACGCAGGCATACCCCTATCTTATAAAGGTAGTGAGGTTATTTACAGTAGACCCTCTACTGAGGCTTGCTATCTTCGTTAGGAAAATATAACTTCATTTTTTAAGTTGTTGACTGTTCAGAGTTTTTGATCAAACACTTAACTGGAGTAATTTTGTTTCCATATTGTTTGATTATTGCAATTTCTCAACTATAGACTAGTTCAATCTTCAAATATTCTTTCTAGTTAGTACAAGTCCATGATGTACTTGGAAAGTTTCCTTTTTTTTAAAAGTGATTCTTCTTTACCCTTTGAACAAGTCTTCTAACTAGTTGAACAAAGCATTACATAAGCTTAAAACCATAGAACAAATTAATAATTCATTATAAAAGAGTAGCAGGGCCATGGTTCATGCATATATAGAGAGAATTTGTATAAAATTTTCAGAACACATTATATATATCCATGTTGAATACTGCAAGTACAATGACTTTTCAACTACAATCGATAAAATATGTCATATGAAGTTTAGTAGTATTTGAAACTCTTATCAGTGTGCCACATACATATTGCTTTCCTTATACAACTCATCAGTGACAGAGCATATTTTACGCAGATGCCTAGTCGAATACATACTTGTAACTTCCTAATACTAATCTATCAAAGAAATTTACAATATACCTGCAATGCAGGTAATGGTCATCTTCCAAATCCTCTTCAGTTCCTTGATGAAAATGCATCCCCCTAGCAAAGCAGGTCTTTGGAGAACTACGCATCAACCAATTCGATGCAAATTATCTGTTTAACAGCTCCCATTATTGATGTGCAGCTGTACAATGGAAGACAAAGGTACCATTCCCCTCCATGCCTATTCCACACATGCAAGACTTGATGCAACTCAGCCCCTATTATGAAGATCCTTGTAAGCTAAACAGGCATCATAAAACAGTTATGAAGTAATCAAACATTGCTGAATATATTACTTTAGTGTTTCAAACCACCATAACAAGCAGTGAATCAGGGGATAAGTCCTATTAATGAACTCAAAGCCATCTCTGAAAGCAGAGAAGCATAATGTAAGAGGGGAAAAGCATAGTAATGGTCTCTTGGATGAAATATATAATGTAGAAATAGGTGAACTGGAACATCAGCCAAAGATTTTTAGCAGCTAATGAAACACAAACATTTCAGAGAGTATGTGCATCTCAGGAGACATTGGCGGAATCACAACTAAACTGGCTATACTACAAAAATGGGAAACTAAGGTAGAAAGTAATGCCTGCCCAAGGCAAAACTACCTCGACCAGTACAAGTAGGGCGAAGAATGAGCAGGCACAGCAGATGGAACAGCATCAACTGCTCGCGAGCCACTGCTTCGGTATAGTTCAGTTGCTGGAACAGTATCAACAAATTGATAGGTATCAGATGTACAGCTCCTGCCAGCAACATCATTGGGTTTGGTGTTTGGCAACCACGTAGAGACTTCCAAGTATGGAGGCAGCCTATAGGCATCAGCAGATGTGGTGTTTGGCAACCCCGTAGAGCCTTTCAAGTACGATGGAGGCATATAAGCATCAGCAGGTATGGTGTTTGGGAAATCTGTATAGGTTTCCAAGTATGATAGAGGCCTATAAGCATCACATGTTATGGTGTTTGGCAACCTCGTAGAGGCTTCCAAGTATGGTGGAGGCCTATAAGCATCAGCAGGCATGGTGTTTGATAACCCTGTAGAGGCTTCCAAGTATGATGGAGGCTTATAAGCATCACCAAGTATGGTGCTTGGCAACCCCGTAGAGGCTTCCAAGTATGGTGGAGACCTATAAGCATCAACAGTTATGGAGTTTGGCAACCCCATAGAGCCTGAGCCTTCCAAGTAGGATAATGGCCTATAAGCATAGCTGTGGGAGGCCAATCTGTCATACACGATTGCATCACCAAGTCGTCCACATAGCTGATCAGTATGACTTCCTATTTGCCCAGGTGTACTATCAACTAAATTCAGTCCATGAACTCCAGCACATGAACCTCCTTGCACTGATTTACTTGCCCCAGCTCCACCCGTGGCCAGAACACCTGCCACAGGTCCAGGCAGTGAGCCAACAACATTCTCATGTATCAAGCCTGCAACAGGCGCATGCAATACCAATGGGGTCAGAGAATAACCATAAATGTGACCACCCGCTCCACCACCTTCTAACAAGGTAGTGTTGCTATTATCGACATGATTAACAACCTTTTGCTGATGCGGGGGTCATGGATTTGGAAAATATGAGTTTTTCATTTCTTTGTTGCTGAAACATCCAGATGACTCAGTCTCATCAATCTTTCTCTTTTGTTGCAAGTTCTTCCTGACATACAAGCTCATTCAATTCAACAATTTCTTGCTCCAAGCTCATTATTTTCACATTGAATTGCCATCCGGGAACAAGTTTGGAAGGATCAATCCTGTACGTTTCAAACATCCATAAACAGATTTCAGATCAAACAAGTATCTCTTTTTTGCTGCACGCACAGTAATAGTTTGTTTAAATCCCTTAATTTTTTTCGACAATGTCTCCTCGGACTCTTTTAAAAATGATGTTAAGAGTCCCAGAGGGTCAAGTTTGTCCTCAAAACCAAAAGTATAGGCAATGTCAATTGCGTTAATTACATTTCCTTTCACCCCCCACTGTATTAGTTTTGGGATATATTCCATGAAAATACTTGATCTCCTGAGGACACCAGAAATTAACTTGGAGCCTAACTGAAGCAAATAACTGATATCCGAATGTAAAAATCCATATGATGGAATACCAAAACATCCAAGGAGCAATACCAAACCTCGGGCATCCATGTCATAAGCCTTTCTTACACCTCCTTCGGAATTCAACCTCTCCTTCCATGCTAGAGCTGCCTGCTTGGCATCTTTCTTCACCTCTTCCGCGATCTCAACTACTCTCTCGCCCTCTACCATCGTCAACAATAAGCACTCCAAAGCCAATACAGAAGCTTCCCTTTGAAGGATCATATGTGAGCCCTGAACGTAGTGACGGCTCCCCTGAAGATAAAACTTGTCCAGACATTTCAACACGAGCATGGCTGGATTTTCCGAGAGTTTCAATGCCTTGGGGACTTGTCCACGCAGTCTTTTTTTATCCGAGAGATGCTTTACCATGTAGTTCTTCAGACCACGATTGTCCATTGCTTTGCAGAGGCTTGCCAGCTCTGGACAAAGAGGGGTTTTCACTCCCTCTCCCTCTCCCACCTCTTCCTCTTCCACTCCCACTCCCACCACCTCATCTTCCTCTTCCTCTCCCTCTCCCACTCCCTCCTCTTCCTCTTCTTCTTCCACTTCCACTTCCTCTTCCTCTTCCTCTTCCTCTTCCCACTCCCACTCCCACTACCTCCTCTTCCTCTTCCTCCTCCTCAGAAGGGTCAAATTCCCGGGATGGTTCTGGCTCTGGGATTGACACTGCTGGCGGTGATAACGAATTGGTATTAGTTGTGTATGGGGGTGGGAGCATTAGCCTAGAGAACGAGTGGATTGAGTTACAGGAGGAATCGATATGTAGTCGTAACCCAGTTAAACACTATTGGAATGTAGAGAGAAAGAGTCAGAGAGTTTGCAGAGATTAGCAATGATCAATTCCCTTGAATGTGTTGGCAATTCCGAATGTTTCTGATCTGTACTTGTTTCTGTTCTGCTTGGACCAATTGGTTGGCCGACGGTGGCGTAGCATTGCCGGTATCCGGTGGTTCATCCATCGTACTCATCTACAAGTGGGAGAACCAGAAAATTGACGACAAAGAACTATTAAAAACCCTCAAATATACTTCTCGAGCTCGTATATTCGGCTTGCCTCTGCGATTTAGGATCTGTGAGAAGTTTTTTGCTTTTCTCAAAAAAAAAAATTTACTTTAATTGAAAAATAATATTTGATCATGAAAATTTTAAATATAATTTATATTTATATTTGAAACAAATTGTATTTTAATTTTTAAAATAATAAAATTTATTTTCACTTTTTATATATAAAATTTTAAAAAATTCTCTTAATATTTTTTTTTAAAAAAATGACTTCATTTAAATTATATTTCATATTTTTTTTTATAAAAATACTAACACAATTTCATTATCATCACCATTAACCATCATTTTGCAATCACCCCTAATCATTGTTACATTCACTAATAACTGATAATTATCATTATTAATCAATATTATATACTGCAAACCATCATTATGTATCAATAGCATCTCATTACTATTATCAATAATTATCACCAACAATCATGATTAATTACACAACTGTATACCATGAAATATTATCCATAACCACCATCATCGGTCAACATTATCCCAAATTTATAATCACCATCAGTAATCGTTACTATCATTATTTGCCATAAGAATTTTTAAAAATATTTTATTAATATAATATTATATCAGCTTAGTGTTTTCTTTGAATTTTATGTTTATTATTTTCTAAACAAAGACCAATTTCATACATTTTGATGTTGAGAAAACAATCCGTTTAACTATTTAGAATTCAAATTTTAATGTAACTTCTAAATATTCAGATGTGTATTTATATTCATGACATTAAATCTTAAGACACGTCTTAATATTCAAATGTCTATTTAAATTAAAACGACAATCTGTCATGACCCAAAATTTGATGTCATGATAGCACCTACTAACATTTTGCCAGGGTAAAATTAAATCTGTAGTCTAGAATCAAAAGTAGCAGGCTATCATGCGAAAGACGAATGCATAAGATGGTGAACAAATAAAAAAAGTAAAAGGAGAAGAGAGAGAACAAGTTATACATACGATACTCCTAAGATCTGATATCAATCGGTAGTCAAGATACTAATTACAATAAAAGTACAAGGTAAATACAAATATATAATGAATTATCTCTGAATACAAAATAAAGGCTAGCCCCATAAAAAAAAAAACAGGGGGAGAATGACAACTTTGAACATCAGGAGCTCACCCTAGGTCTCCGGGCCACAAATATTGCGCACGAAGTACACGTCGACGATGAGAACTCATATTATGATTTGCAAGCTTAATTTAATTGAAAATAAATAAGGCCTAATTCTTACTTCCATCAAGTATAAATATATCACGCTTAATAATTATTTATTGTAAAACATTTACCTTACTTTTCTCTGAAATGAGGTTAAAACACATGAGATCATATTTTGGTTTTTCTCAACTGTGTTTCCTCGCTAATTTGTTCACTAAAATTTGGACAAATAAAATGAAATTATCTTAGTGTTTTTGAATCTTGTGATTATAATTTTAAAATATATTAAAAATATACCATAAAATTAAGAAAGTGTAAACCAAAAAAAAAGGACTAAATTGTATTTTGGGGGTTATTTTTTCAGAAACTTAAAAAAAGGAAATAAATTCAGAAATTAGTATGCCTACATTACTGCTTACAGTGTTGCTAGCTATTGAGTTGACTATTTAATTAGGAAATCAATTTCCTTTCTTGTTTATTCAATTGAAGAACTTATCTTTCTTCATCTGGATCCGGTAAATGGGTCGTATGATTTCTCAGTTGGTCCTACCATTTCACTTGCTGTTAATGCTGGGCGTCTCTCTGGCTTCACTAAATGATCATCGCTACAACATTGGAGATGAAGTCCCTCTTTTTGTCAACAAAGTTGGTCCTTTGAATAATCCCAGGTATTCCCTCAATTGGGGTTTATGAGATTTTCTTTTGATTCCATGAGGAATGTTGTTAAAATTGTTAAATTTTGTGCTGTTATTGTTGCCATTAATCAGACTTGTTGCCGAAAACCCCTTCCTGTCACCTTAGGTAGATCCAGGATGTTTAAATACTCCCTCTGTCCCAATTCATAAGATACTTTTTCGTTTTTGGAGAGTCAAAAAGTTTAAGTTTGATCGGCAATTTGTATATTTTGAAATGAAATTTATATATTTGTAAACTACGTAAAAAGTACTATAAATCATGTTTAAAAGACCTATGAAAAACTTACATTAAAAAATAGACTTGTTTGAATCTCGAAATCCGAAAAGTGCTACATAAAATGGCACGGAGGGAGTACCATTACACTCGTTGATACTCTGTGACAGTGGCCATAAACTTAGTATAAATACATACATTCAGCTTGGAAGAGAGATTCAACTAATAATCACCAAGAATTTTAAACAAAATGTGCTGCTACTAAGGATAATTGAGTTTTAAGGCTTCAGTCTAGCCACTTTGAGAAAGGCCTAGTGACCAAGTTTGTTCGGTATAGTTTCCCAAATTGGAATACACAATGTTTAATTTTGTTGTTCGAAGTGTTCTCAGGAGATGTCGAATCAATTGATGATTTAGATTAGAAAGTGGGAAGTAACGGATGTTATGTCATTTCCCAAGGACAAAGAGACTGATGAGGGACTATAATTGGTCTTGAGTGCTTCTATTCTTGAAGAGGAAGATAGTCATTGATGGCATTTCACCTAAAAGTTGTCTTTAAGAATCATTTCTATATCCTTTATCCATTGAAAAATGAATTGCTTAAACTTAAATTGTGCGAAGTGAAATGAGTTGTCATCTCCTTGTATGGTTTTGACAATCCTCAACCCACAGGCTAGCTTTTGGGGTTAAATTAGAACTTATGTCTATTTTCTCAAAATGGAAACAAAACCAGACTCATCCTTATTCTTGATTTACCCAATATTGGGTTCCAATGCATGGCCTGAGCTACAATAGAATTTAGGGGTTCGGCAGAGCCAAGTAGTTTAAGGCTAACCCCTGTATTTATGGTAAGAAATTCACTTGATATTTATAAATAATTTACCAGAACCCAGTAAACAAATAGAGTAGTGGTTCAAAACTCATAAACTTAAATCCTGAATTTGCCTTTGCAGTCCAATGTTACATTGATCATGCATCACATGTCCAGTCCTAGCATGGGTAAGGGGTGCTAAGGGTCCCATATTTGTTGAGGGTATGGCCTATTGTCTTCTTCTGTGGTTGTAGCCTTTGGCAATCCTCATCTCATGAGCTAAACTTTGAGTTGAGTTAGGTCAAGGTTCATACTTTTAACTTATCGCTACTCATCTTTGTGGCAAATTATTTTTTGACTTGCAAGCTTGATATGTTTCACAGAGAGAGATTTTGTTCATGGTACACATATTTTACAATTCTTCAATACATGTTTGAAAATTTGACACTTAATTCTTTTTGTAAGTTTAGATGGTAATGGGTATTAGATTCCTAAAAATGGTATATCCACACTTTTAAACATGAATTTGCTTCTTTCTTGGAGCTTTCCTCCTTCCATGATTGTATTTGTTATGCTAAATTTTGTGGTATACTTCTAAACATTTCTCTTTTGGATCATCTTTCATTGCGGCTTTCTTTCTTCCCATTTTTGCTTTCTTTTGCCAAAAAGAACTATGAGATCTTTCAGCAAAATGTATCCTCCTTAAGAAGTCAATGATTTTTTATTTTTTTGCACTTGTTGATATCTTCCATGAATTTCCCAGGCTATTGTGGTACATGCTAAAACTTCTATGTGCTACATAAATGAAGCTGTTAATCATCTTGAAGAACTTTCAGCATCTGCATTTAAATGTCTTCAAGTTTCAAGGTCCCCATTCTCTTATCTTTTTCTAAGCATGAAATATTTTCCCTTTTCAAATCCCAACATAAACCAACATATAAGGATATTTTTCTTTCTTTTTAGATGGAAGCTCTCCAACTCTGCATCTTCCATTGTTATTTTTTTTAGTGGCTTTAGTAATTCTTAGAGGGTCTTTCTCATTCTTGTGCAAACTTCTATGTAATTTGAATCATCAAAGCAAGGACCTTAATGTAAAATATCCAAGTTTTCTTGCTTGCTGAAAAAGTAAAATGTCTGAGTTTTCACCCTTGCAGCAGATAATCCTGATATTCCTATATCTGTTATTCTTTTGCAGTGAAACATACCAATATTATGACCTGCCATTCTGCCAGCCAGGTCAGCATTTTTAGCTTGCACTTGAGTATAGTCGACCCCAACTAGTTAGGCATAGTTGCTTTGTATCTTGCTAGGGTACTGTCATATTTTCTTGCAAACATGCTTCGTTTTTCTTTCTGTTGAGCTGAGGGTCTATTGGAAATAACCTCTTTATCCCCACAAAGGTAGAGGTAAGGTTTGCATACATCCTATCCTCCCTAGACTCCACTTGTGGGATTATACTGGGTATGTTGTTGTATTATACAGACACACTATACTATTAACTTCTTCTGCTTCTTATATACTTACATAAACTCAAAATATTATTACTGGTTAGACCAAGAGCAAACTGTGACAAAAATATTGTACTGTTTTATATATTTTGTATTTGTATGACTGGTAATCTCTAGAGTTAGTTATATTAAAAATTTAACTACTTACCTTCAAGAATTTTGACCTTTTAGTTTCACTTGACAGGTGAGCTGCTTCCGGAAAAGGAATCCCTTGGGGAAGTTCTGAATGGTGACCGTTTAACCAATACCTTGTATCAGTTGAAATTTGGAGTGGAGAAAGATGGGGCTGTCCTGTGCCACAAGAAGCTTGATCAAAATGATGTCTCAAAGTTCAGGGATGCTATTATTAAAGATTACTACTACCAGATGTACTTTGATGATCTCCCTTTCTGGGGATTTGTTGGGAAAATTGAAGATGAACTCTGGACCCTGGATGGAAAGGGCCCCAAGTATTTTCTCTTTAAGCATGTCCAATTTGATGTCCTTTACAATGGAAACCAAGTCATAGAAATACATGCTCTCAGTGATCCAAGCAATGTTGTGGATATAACAGAAGATATAGACCTAAATATTATCTTCACATATAATGTACGCTGGAATGAAACATCAATTCCATTCAAGAATAGAATGGCAAGATACTCTAGGGCTTCGGCAAAACCAGTGAACCATCAAATTCATTGGTTCTCGATAATTAATTCAATTGTTATTTCTGTTCTGCTGATGACCTTTTTTGCTGTGAGTATGATGCAGCGCCTTAAGAATGATCTGAGAAAGTAAGCCTCATATCATGCCCATTTTTGCTAATGGCACAACAAATAATCTATGTACATGAAAGCATCTGAAGCTGAAAGCACTGTCATCATATTTGTATGACTGATATGCAGATGGTCTAGCGGTGATGAAGAGGAAGACAAAGAAGTGGGTTGGAAGTACCTTCACGGTGACGTTTTTAGATGTCCACCAAACATGCCTCTGCTCTGTGCAGTTATTGGTGCTGGTACCCACCTGTTGACCTTGTAAGTTAGCTCTTATTTATTCGCCAGATGATTTCATAGTTGTTTATGCCGTTCATATGACAAGCGAGCCATCTTCTATTTCTTTTCTGACTTATCACTGGAAGAGAATCTCTGTGCATAAGATTGTCTGTTTGATATCTAGCTCAAGATATTGTATCTCTAGGCTCTAGTTTAGGATATTGTATTGCATACCCTATAAGATCCAATAATAAGAAAAATATGAACCTCATCATATATTCAACATATCACGCCAAAAAATGCAGATTCTGAGGACATCTATTCTTCTCAAAAGAGAAGTTTTGCTTTCTTCCTTGGAAGCATCTTTTGTTCTTGACTTCTTTCCAACCAGACTATCCACATGATACGTTGTGCAGTAGACTTCGACATATGCTTCCTCCTTTTATCCATCCTCTGCCCTTGCCAACAAACTCTTACAATACCTTTGTCATTTTGTGACAATGTTATCCCACCATTATGTTCCATGGTATCAGTATCAGCATCATTTATCTTCTATATTCGCTATTGTTCCGGTAAAATTAAGATATAATGGAAAGATAGCTTCGAGGAAATATTGTTTAACCTTGACAATTAGAGCTTAGATATTTTGAAAATATATAGGCGGAAGGTCTTCTAACAAGATAATGTAAAACCTTCAATTTATGAATTCTAAAGATAATGTAAAACCTTTTCCTTTTAAGCTCTTTTTTTGTATTTTCAAAGTAATCGGTGTGGTTTCCATCATCTGCGAATATTTTCCATGTATGGGTGGTCCTTATTGCATGATCATGTTTGACCTATTTGTATTACCTAATTGATCATGCAAGGCACATTTTTTGCCTTTGGTTAACTGTTTCTGATGCCCATACAGGTTCTGCTGCTTATTTATATTGGCGTTTCTTGGTGTCCTATATCCATATAATCGTGGAACTCTCTTGACATCCTTGGTCATAATTTATACCCTTACCTCTGCAGTTGCAGGATACAGCTCTGCCTCCTTCTACAGTCAATTTATTGAAACTGGATGGGTAACTTTTATCAACTTCCTTCCAACTTTTTATTTCTGTAATTATTGTTTATCCAGGAGCTGAAAACTTTTTTTTTTACCTCTAGGAAAGGAGCGTTACTTTCTCCGCGGTGCTCTTTCTTGGACCATTCCTCTT
Organism: Solanum chiquidenum; assembly: GCA_029582725.1. Lineage (NCBI taxonomy): Eukaryota > Viridiplantae > Streptophyta > Magnoliopsida > Solanales > Solanaceae > Solanum > Solanum chiquidenum. Next base: position 19,057 of record JAJOOS010001481.1, on the reverse strand, counting down.
AATGCAGTTTTTCCTTAATTCAGTCGCGGTATCATTTGGGGCTACTTTAGCTATTCCATTTGGCACCATACTTGTCATTATTCTTGTTTATACCCTCATCGCTATGCCACTGCTTGCTCTTGGTGGGATAATTGGCTATCGGCGTAGGTCTGAGTTTCAAGCACCGTCTGCCACAAAGAAGTGTGCAAGAGAGATTCCATCGCTAGCTTGGTACAGGAAGACACCTGGTCAAATGTTTTTGGCTGGTCTTCTACCTTTCAGTGCCATTGTTGTTGAGTTACACCAGTTGTATTCTACCCTTTGGGGCTACAAGATTTCGACTCTTCCTGGTATTATGTTCTTTATGTTTATAATCCTCATACTGCTCACTGTGACCCTAAGCATCGGTTTGACATATATTCAGCTGACAGTGGAAGACCATGAATGGTGGTGGCGGTATGTATCAATTTGGATGTTTCTTTGTACTAATCATTCCTAGGGACTGCATGCATACATAAATTTGGATATTTCTTTGTACTAATCATTCCTAGGGACTGCATGCATACATATCTTGCCTGTTTTTTATTTTCATCACTGCATATGCTACTTTCTTGCGACTTTATGACATTAATGAGTGACTCATGGAATCATGATACCGTGAGAGGTATTGTGTGTTACATAAGAATTGAATGACAACTGAGTATTGTTGAACACCAGATGCAGGACACTAGAGTTAACAAGAGGTCCCTCTCTTCGGGACCAAATCCCACTTTTTTCTGTTCATCAATTACAGTTAACATCAGTTTTGACATTCATGGTAGTTGTCATTCTGGTAATGAAATTGAACTCTTTACATTTGTTAAATTGGGAGTGCCAAATAAGTTTTACTTAGTGAGTCTGGTGTAATTATTCTCACGCATTTATGCATAAGTTGTAACACTCATTTATACTGGATCAATATATATGTTGAGCAAAATGTGAACCCAGATTCAAAAGAATTTTAGGTTCCCAAACAATTATTAGCAGATATCTAAGAAATAACTGCAATGTAACTAAATTTACTAAGTTGCTGCTTGCGATTCATTTGTTCTATTTGCTAGTTCTTTCACAATATCTGTGGCTGCCTCAGAGGACTGATAAATATGGTATCTGATGCAGGTCTATTTTCCGTGGGGGCTCAACTGCTGTATTTATGTTTGCCTACTCCATATACTTCTATTGCAAATCAAACATGAGCGGAGTCTTGCAGACTACCATCTTCTTTGTATACAACACTTGCATATGCTATGCATTTTTCCTTATGCTTGGAACAATCAGTCTCCGCGCTTCCTTGATGTTTACCCGTCACATCTACCATGCTGTAAAAAGTGAATGAGAGTCCTCCTTGATTGCTACTAGCACTCTTCAGTGATCTGTGAAGTTTAACAAAAAGGGTTTCCATTTTCGTGTTTGATATCATTTCACAACCTCTTCAGTGATATGAGAAGCTAAACTAAATGAGAAAATGTCTCTTGTTTTTGGACAACTGAGCATTGACAGCAAAACTAGCAGAAGTTGATGTCAAATTTGGAAAGTACTTGGCATCCCTATATGAGCTGGAAATTTGACCAGATGTTGGATGAAACACTGTAGTTACATTTTATCGGTTCTTGTTCTTAACATCAATTGAAAATTTTAGCACTGCCTGGTAGTTCATTCTGCTTACTGTTTGTTCCTATACAGCTCAGGTTTGATTCGATGAATGTTGTTTTGCAGTTTATGGACCATTCTATCTATCAACTATGTGAAAATACGATGAAATCTGCATATTTTTAACTGCAAACACGAGACAACTCCAGAGGCATTGAACGGAAGTTGTTGGTTGGGTTTTTCGTGCCACAAAGATCTTAATAACAGTATTAATTAGCGCAAAATAAAGAAGTTTCTCATATATAATACTATTCACATTTCACACTAACAAATTGAAACGTCAGAGAATTCTCCTTTTATATTTTTAAGAAGGGTGAAAAACTAGTAAGTTGCTAGGGTACAAAATCTTGAAGGATATAGAAATGGTAACATTTTTCACTTGAACTTTTTCCTCCAAGGCAATGCAGATATCAAATAAAAATAATTATTGAAATGTTGGTCTTCAACTTAAATGAGCATCCATTACTGCAAATCTATTCAGATGGTCGCTGAAATATCCTCATAACGCTTCTGTATTTCAGTAACAACAACAAAAACATTAGTTACAAGATTGACACAAGCCCAGCAAGAACAAAATGAGAAGAATTAGGAGCAAGAGGGGAAAAGTATGGCCTGGGATCCAAACATATACTAGAACCGTAAAGAGTTCATCCAAACCCCTTTTGTAAAAAAAATTACAAAATTATTTTTATTGTATCTATAATAACGGTTGAATCCCTTAGATTTCTTGGTGTGTTTTAACTCTTTATATTTTAAACTTCACCACTGACTGAGAGATAACAAAATATCACAAGAAATAACATACCCCAATATTGTTCTTCTTCCAGACCTTATCTACTGCCTGCAAATAGTAAAAAAAAAAAAAAGGAAATCAAACTCGAACCCATCTGAATCTGATAAACAATTGCATTAACATATCGATATTTCAGATCCAATTTTAAACATACCCAAATAATGATCCGAAACAGAAACACAAATATGTACAAATGCCTATTATGTTGTTTCATGCTCCTTTTGATGTTCTAATATGTCATCTCCTTCTTCTCGAATATGTTTGTAATCTTACTTCTATTACTTCAATTATAATTATGACATTCAAGTATGATTATTAGCTATTGTAATTGAGTAAGTTCCTATTAAAACACAAATAGTTTGCAAAAAAAAAATTGCACGACCAAACACGTCCGGTTGTCATACATTGGTCCAATTTTTTGAGCAATATTTTTATTTTACGCATGATTTTAAATTGGTCTAGAATCTCCTTTTCAAAACTCAAGAGCAATTTATAAAAAAATAACCTCACCTGCATTAATTTTGGACAATATTTCTTCTGAGATGACTCTTTTTCTGTAGAACAGACCCAAGAATTGTGTATTATCTTAATTAGTATAGACATGTTGACTTTTTTTTCTTCAAGTAGTATAGACGCGATCAATTACTGTGGAGCTCTCTAATTTTTTGTTGTTTTTTAAAAAAAAAGAAGCAACCAAAAAAATCAGGTGAACTCACTAAATATCTTCATGCCCATCCCAAATCAACTACTAGAACCATTTTAGCTTTGTTTCTAGGGATGTCAAATATAGATATGTAGTTTTGACGTTATCGAATGTTTGTGACTCTCCAATTCTAAAATCAAAATTTTTATTAAAGAAATTAAAATATGAAAAAGTGAATACACAAAAAGCCAAAGAAATCTAACATCTATCATAATTTTTCTTTGAAGGAGATTTAGATGAACCCCTTGCTCTCATCTAGCTTCGTGTATACACTTAAGGTCAATGTTATATACAATATAGTCCGATAGTAAGTTGTGATCATGGTGAAAATATAACAATCTTTTCATGTTAATTTCCCTATCCATTAATGATAAACATATTTTACTTCGTTCAAAAGCGAACGTGATCATCACTTCCATCTCTTAATTTTCTGAAACCTAGCTATGTTCATGAAAAACTAGAAAATGCACCAAGCTAGAAATAAGTTTAAAATGTGACAAATAACTAGTGTCGGTAAAATGAGCCCATGGTAATCCGCCTAACCACTCATATTTTAATGGGTTGGGTGAGTGACTTTTTACATGGGTAAAATATGGGTTGATATCCATATTCAACCCATAAAAATATGGATAAAATATGGATTTATTCACTCAAAATTCATGATATCACTAAAAAAAATTTGTAACTTCTCTTCCTTTTTATGTTCTTCTATAGAACTAATTATTTTTCTCTATAATTGAAAAAGTGAAGTCTTTGGCCCTCGAAAAATATATATCTTAAATGTACATTTCTTTTGTTAATTATAATTATATTTTTTATTTGTGTAATTTTATATTGGATAATAAATAATAGTGTAAAATAAACAAATCATGTATTAGTATGACATTGCTTAAAGTGCATCAAGCATGTTTTAGTCCTAAAATGCAACTATTCATTTACTTTGAAATTAAAAATATTTTCCCCTTGTTATTACATAAATTTATTTATATTGAAAAGTTGGGATTTTTTTTTTTTACTTTTATGATACAATAAAACTAAATAAAGCATTTTCAACATTTTTCATCTAAAAAAAGATTAAATTATTTTCTCCATGTTGAATTCTTAAGTAGAGTACTATTTATTCATGAAAATATGGGTAAATATGGATAAACTAGTATTTTATCCAACCCATTTGTTACCCAATCTATTTTTACCCATATCAAATATGGGAGGGTTGAATTATTACCCATTTTCAATCCTCCCAATTTGACCCAACCCGTCCATTTGCCACCACTACAAATAACCATTAATTGAGTAGTATTAAACCAAAAATATTGAATTGAAACGAACCAAACCAAATTCAGAACTGGGCTGTTGGCTTTCTTCCATTTAAAGGGCCTGTGTGTTATGGCCCAGTTTCTATTCCATCCTGCCCGAGCCCGGCCCACTCAGAGCCCTTTATTTAAAAAGATAGCAATCCACTGGACTTCTCATCATCGGCTTACAAACCCTAAATCGAGGGTTTTCTCTTACAGGTACCTTTCTCATCTATCTCTCTCATTCACATTGATGCATCATTTCTAGGTTCTATTTGTGTATACGATTGTAAGATTTTGTTTCCTTTTGTTGTTGTGAAGACGTGAAAATGATGATTTTTTCTTTAGCTGCCGCGATTTATCTGAAAGTTTTCTGCATTTTTTTTTGATTGACAGGTGAGTTTGACAGAGAAGGAGAGCTTTTTGAGCCATGAGGTATGAATCAAGCGCCAAATTTCTGTTTTTTTTTTCTTTTCAATATGTTAGTTATTTCACTCTGTGTTATATCTTCTATGTTTTGCTTTGATAATCAATTTCTGCATTGATTTGCTGATTATAAATAGTTGATTTACTTTTCTATGCAATTTTTCTTCATATTTATGTTTTAAAAAGGGCAGTAATACTACGCATCTGAAGCCTTCATACTGTTAGAATATTGGTTGTAACAAGCTTGTGTTATTTTGCATTATTTTGATTTCCTTTGACGATTAATCTCGGAAAATGATGCTATATGTGGTTAATTAGCTACTTTTTTGATTATTTTCTTAGTTAAGTGAAAGAATCCCTGATTACAAATCCTTTCTTTCAAATAGCTTGTCTTTATGTGAAAACCACAAGTATTATGATTGTGGAGTTCGTGTTAATCAAAATGCTTGACAAATGCTCCTTCCGTGTTCAGCATTGAAATAACAGTTTTGATTGATTTTTCATTTTCATTATATTCTTTACTATAGGACATTTTTTTTTGGTTTAGTTATATTTTGTCTCAATTATTAAACAACCTGTAGTTAATTAGTTTGATTTTTATTCTTTTACAGTAAGCTTCAGAGTGAGGCTCTCAGAGAAGCCATCTCTGTGATTAAGAATGATTCAGCAGAGAAGAAAAGGAAGTTCAGTGAGACCATTGAGCTCCAGATTGGACTGAAGAACTATGATCCCCAAAAGGACAAGCGTTTCAGTGGATCCGTTAAGTTACCACACATTCCTCGCCCTAAGATGAAGATCTGTATGCTTGGAGATGCTCAGCATGTTGGGGAGGTAATCCTAATGGATATGTTTACTAGTGCCATTAACTGAGCTGACTATGTCAAGAACTATTCTATTGCTGAAAAGCTTTTACTGATATAATATCTCTTGCTTGTAAGATTTAGCTTAACAATGAGAATGATTAATTTCTCATTAAACAAGCCTGGAACATCAGAAATCTCCTTCTTAGCCCACCAGACATGACACTTTAATGTGAATTTAGTCTTTGTTATTGCTGTTGTCTTGGAAATTTTGTGGCTATTAAGTTCAGATTGGCCAAAAACTACATCTGTTTGTACCATTCCCGAGTCTTCAGTTTCTTTGTTTAGAAAGATGATTAAAACTTTGTGCTCTATGTTTGCAGGCAGAGAAGATTGGTTTGGAGTACATGGATGTTGAAGGCTTGAAGAAGCTCAACAAGAACAAGAAACTGGTCAAGAAGCTTGCAAAGAAATACCATGCTTTCTTGGCTTCAGAATCTGTCATTAAGCAGATTCCCCGTTTGTTGGGGCCTGGTCTGAACAAGGCAGGCAAGTTCATAGATTATCTTAATTCTTTATATGCTGTTTGTTTAGGTTTGCTGCTTTTCTTCTTCCAGTAGAATGTTGCATTTGTCACTTTCTTTCAGTAGCAATCATGTGCTCGTGGTAGTTTAGTCCAGCTTGTATGTTCGTTCACCTTCAAATTCATGTCTGAGTTGCTTTTTCCATTTGTAAATGCAGGTAAGTTTCCCACCCTTGTTTCCCACCAAGAGTCTCTTGAATCCAAGGTTAATGAGACCAAGGCCACAATCAAGTTTCAATTGAAAAAGGTGCTCTGCATGGGTGTTGCTGTTGGAAACATGGATATGGAGGAGAAGCAGATCTTCCAGAATGTGCAAATGAGTGTCAACTTTCTTGTTTCATTGCTGAAGAAGAATTGGCAAAATGTGAGTACATCTCGGAGTCCTAGTTAAACCATCTCTATTCAACTTTTTCAATATTTTCCTGGACTGAATCCTTTACATTCTAGTTCTAATTTCCTCGATTTTTTTTTGTCAATACAGGTTAGGTGCTTGTACTTGAAGAGCACCATGGGAAAAACACAACGCATCTTTTAAGAAGATTTCTGTTTCTGTTGTTGGAAATTTTCAGGCTTTCTGGTTGTGAGCTATTGACACTCTTGAAAATTTTGGGTAGTTGTGATTTTTGTTATCTTGTTTTGAATATCTATAAAACTTTTAGGGGTATGTTTGCTTTTGACTTTTCTTTGTTAATGATGTTATCACCGATCCCAGTAGCATCCAAGATGCCAATTGCACTGCGTTACTTTATTCTATCGTTTTGACAACGAAACATAAAACTGTATTGGCTTCGATAACAATCTCACGGTACATCATAGAAAGTATTTTTTTTATGTTATCGAAAAGACGCTTCAAAAAAAGATTTTGCTCAAGCAGCGTACAAATTTCTTTCAAATTATCTTCTAAAAAATGGGGAAATATTCTGCAGGTTTTTATTTAATTGCCTCTTCAAAATTAACCTTCGTGCTTAGCCTATATTGAAATTGGTGGAGTCCCCTTTAGACGAAGTGAACTTATTATTATAAACCAAAGAAATGTGAAAAAATGATATAATTATTTCAAGGAATTGAACTGCATTAGTCATGAAGCACCACAACTCTAAGAACTATCAGAAATTAAAGGCAGTTTAAGAGTGATGAAGCTTGTGTTGTCGTTCGAGTCCTTAAGGGGTCGTTTGGTTTGAATTCAAGTTATGATGAGATTAATTATGATGGGATAAATTATAATGAGATTATATTTTATTGAGTGTTCGGTTTGTTTATTCAAAATAATAATTTTTAAAAACAATTTATTTGTTTACTAAAATGTCCTTCATGAATGTAAAAAGTGATGTAACAAAAGGGTTGAAAATGACATTTTTGTCATTTACCTATTTTATCCCGGGATAACTTACTATACCACTCAAGGAGAGGGACAACTTATCCCGATACTAATTATTAATCTCGGGATAACTTATCCCGAACTTGCCAACCAAATAACAAATTAAGTGATATTATAATTTAATTCTAAGACTAATTGATATTATCTTTCATATCAAACGACCCCTAACGGAGTAATAATTAACCACAATGGACTTTTTTTAGTCTTACTTTGGTCCAATGAGCCTTTTTGGATTTGGTGGAGAATGGAATCAAAGGAATTAGGTACTTTGAGAAGAGTACAAAACGAGTAGCAAGGAGAAAGACGCCCATTGTAATTCGAATACGGGAAAGAGAAACCCATGGGCTGCATCTTAATTCGGCAATCCCCAAAACATAACTCTCTCTCTATATATTTTGTTGAAGGTGACATTTTGAGAGCGCCAACACATTGCTTTGCTTGCTCTTCTTGAGCCTCTCTGCTCCTCCTCGATTACTCCGCCTTCCTCCTCTAACAGTAAGAATTCTCCCTTGTGTGTTTCATGTGAATATTTCGTCTTATGCTTTGTAGATGAGTTCTGAATATTGGGTTTGTCTTGTTTTGGTATTAGTTGTTGAAATTGTCAATTTTCCCTTTTCATTTCTTGGTGAAATTCATGGGGTAGGATCTTTAGTGTTAGCTGAATTTTTTGGGTGTTTGGAACTTTTCGTTATTCTTTCATTCTAAATTCAATTTGATGCCTTTCTTGTTTACCCGGATGACAAGCAGATGGAAGAGAGCTCTTTCGCTTTCTGGTTTTAGTAGTATTTTTTGCTGTAATTTTTTTAAAAAGTGTGAAGTAGGTCACTCCAAACATTTCTTTTTTTTTTTAAGCACAGGGCATACATTATTGAATGTTAAATTGATTACAACCATTTTGTTAGACAAATCAGAAATGTAAACCCTGCCAGTAACTTAGTTTTACCTGATATGCAACATTAATCAGTGAAGATAAAAATTCAAGTTTCATTTGGATTCAATAGTTGAATACTTCGATTTATACACCGTTGTTTTGCAGAGGGCAATGATCAATTTTGAGCACCAACAAACATATTATTCTTTGAACACTAGGTGTTATGAGTAGTTAAACAGTTCCTTTTTTTAATCAGGTAAACATGTCTACTATCGCACTTCCTACGACCTGTATGGTAAAAACTGCTCCTCAGACCCTAAGAAAGAGCGTCTTCATCAAGAGCCCAGCGTCTCTGGGTTCTGTAAGGAGCATTTCTAAGGGCTTTGGATTGAAAGCTAGCTCTGGCTTTAGAGCATCAGCATCAGCAGTTTACAAGGTCAAGTTGGTTTGTCCAGAGGGTGTTGAGCATGAATTCGAGGCATCTTCAGATACTTACATACTCGATGCAGCTGAAAATGCTGGAGTCGAACTCCCTTATTCTTGCAGGGCAGGTGCATGCTCAACATGTGCCGGAAAGATTGTATCAGGAACTGTTGATCAATCTGATGGATCTTTTCTGGATGATAATCAAATGGAGGAGGGCTATGTGCTCACCTGTGTTTCTTACCCAACCTCAGATTGTGTGATTCATACTCACAAGGAATCTGATCTTTACTAGTTATTTATATCTCAAATTATGTGTATGTTCTTGTTTAAGTTGAAGCAGTTGGAAAATTGTTCTGTTCTTGAGAATGGTGGTCAGGTGTAGAGTTCAATCAGGAACCTATTGTGTTTGAATGATGTTCATGTAATGAATGGTTATTATATTTCACTTTGTAAAAATGTTATCCGCACCTGGTGTTTATATCAAACTATACTAATTTATCATAGTTTAAATCATAAAATAAGATGAAGATGTTTATTGATTAAGAGATGCTCTCTGTTTCAATCTAAGGATCCATTTGATCATGTGAACATGAATAATATCTACCAACAATAATAATATTTTTATAAAGAACAACTAGAGAGACATGTGTCGTAAATGAGATAGCTTTGTAGTACTTATTTATGTTTGTGATCCCTCGTTATCTTTCCAGTCCAATATTTTTTTGTTGCCAGTCCGGTAGAGCCAACCCATTAGAACTTTAAAAGCCGGAAACTTGTTTCTTAACACAGCGAGATGCACAGCTGTTTCTCCTCGAATGGTCACTTCCTTGATGGCGGTGGGGCAAGCTAGGAGAAGATCAACATTGTCAGTTTGAGCAGCTACATAATGAAGCGGCGTTATCCTCTCCCTGCTTCTGACTTGAATGAGTTTAGGATCATATCTTATGAGCAGTTTCACAGTGTCTTCCTGTTCATTACTCAGTGCTCAACATTTCAATGGCAAAATCAGTCTGCCCAAAAGATGCAGCTGTGTGCAAAGGGGTTTCTACAAATTCTAACGCGTCAATCTGTTTAAGAATTGATGGGTTATCATCTTCAATGATTTTGTAGAAGGCATCAATATCCCCAGTTTGAGCTTCTCGCTTCATCTCCTCACCCATTTCTCAACAACCTATCAAACAATTCGTACTCAATAAAATTATTGGCCTAAATCTAATTTTATTTTTTTCTGCTACATGTAATTTAAAAGAAAAAACATAAAATAAAATTAAACTATAAATCTATTATAGCTAGGAGACCTCATCCTTTTAACTATAGGCCAAAAATCTCACTTTCCTCCTTAAAACTCTTGCTTTAGTGGCTTGACCCTCTAGCCGGCCCTTGCCCTGGCCCTGGTCACTCCATTTATTTTAAAAAGCCTGTCTGTCTGTCTTCGCATAACAAACTGATTTTTTCCTGGTGCAGTTCCTTAACCAACAATAAAGAAATGACAATTGCTTTTATCTTGCCTAAATTGACAAGTAGAATGATTCCATATGTGATATTAATGTACTCTTTTGTTTCAATAATTTTACAGTTTTAAATATACAATGGAGACCACCAAAATTTATTTCATTTCTAAATTGAGAGGTACTCCGGTAAAACAGGAACTATTAATAAACAACACATTTTCTCTTGTTGTGTATGTATATCTCCAACTCAGCTCCAACGTAACTCACTTATCATCGAAATAATTGGGACGGTTTTAAAAAGTCTAATTTTAGGATATAAATTAAATAAACCAAGTCATTGACACCCTTATCTTCCCATCCTCACCACAAGAATCGCCTATATTTCACCATTAGAAAAACCAACCTGAAGTTAACTCTTTTTGTTGCTTCTCAGTTCTTTGCCCAATTAACAACAACTCTGTCTAAGAGTTAATAATAATAATAATAACAATATGGTTACCTGTGGAGGCCTAAAACACTTCTTTGACAAACCATTCCCAGAAAATTCAACAATTATTGATTCCACTTCTTCATGGAATCAGATTAAATCCACGAAACCTAATAAAGATTCATCCTTTACGGAGATTTTTGATGAATTACACTCTGTTTCATCGTTTTCTTCTAATAATCTCCCTCCATTGTCTACCACCATCATCATCATCATCGACATGTTCTTCTTATAATAATTCGTCATTTTCTTTTGAAGCGATTCACCAATCTGGGATTGAAGGGAAAAACAGAGACCCTATTTATCCACCAAGCAGCCAGAAGAAACATTACAAGCATAGTGATAGTTTTTCTTCAAGAAATTCAGATTGTCTTTCAATATGTACAGAAAGCCTTGGATTTGAAAGCTGTGATGATGTTGAAGATATTATGAATGCATTGAGTATTGGGAATGATCAAGAACACGAAGAAATTAGATCAACGAACATTCATAATCAGGGGATTATAAGTCATGAATATACGAAAATTAGATCAAGAACAAATAAAGGGGCATTATTGCCTCCTCCAATATCTTGCATTGGTAGAAATGGAAAGCCCTGTGTTTGTTTTGAATCTTTTAGAGAAAATGGTAGGTTTATTCTCAAGGAGGTTAAAATTCCTGAATGGGAATTCTTGCATGCATGTAGAGAAGATGGACGATTGAAGCTACATATTGTTCAGTCAGATGACGAATTCTTCGATGAAGATGAAGAATATGATGATGATGATGATTCAGAGGATGTTGAAGAAGATGAATCAAGTGAAGACGTAACAAATGATGATGATGATGAGAAAAGAGAAGTTGGAAAATCTTGCTGAAAACAATTTAGGAATTAAAGAATAGATATCATAAAAGCAGAGGCGAAGCCAATAATTAAAAACATACGAGTTCAGGTTTCTAGTCCTTCTGAGTTACTTAGTTATATGTTTAATGAATTTTTTAAGATAAATACAATGTTCGGACCAAAGCATTTGGACGAACCTGAAATCCGAGGCTCTAGCTCCGCTCCTGCACAAAGACAAAGGGGTGTTTGATTTTTTTTAGTTCTTTTTCGTTTCCTCGTAAAAAAAAGTTTAAAGCTACTCTTTCTCTCTCTCTTTCAAGTATGAAAATAAAGAGAAATCGGAAATGTAATTCTGAATTCCAGATTTAGATGATCATGTAAAGGTAGTAGCAAGAGATCTGTAGTAATGTTCATGGGGTAAATGTACCACATTTCTTTTACATTTCCCAGCAATAAGATGAAACGAGGAATACTCGATTTCATACTCAAATAAAATTTGTATTCATCTGTAGCTTAGTATTTGCAATTATACCTTCACTTTTTCATATCCTATATTCTATTAGGATCGATCGATTCCAACTTGCATAACAAAGTTTCACGTTAAATAAAACATTATCTATCAATGTGATAATATAGCGTCTTTATAATTTTATACTTCGCACCTAATGATGTGTAAATATGAGCGATTTTAGAAATTTTACTATGGATTCACATGAATTCAATAACTTTTGTTCATATTTTGTGAGTATAGTAAGAGATATATTCAATATCTGTACAAGTCAATGCAACTAAAGAAGAAATAAAATCTAGCATATTATATGCATGATGGAATTTCATTATTTTGGGTAGAACTTTTTATTTGATTGAAAAGAATGGAGTTTTAATCAAGTTATTTTTTACTTTTTTGACCAAAAAAAGTACTGTATACAATTAAAACAAATTGCCATTTCACCTAAACAGAAATTCAAAAAATTAAGGTAAAATCGATATGATTTACTATTAATTTGTGTTTAATTTTATTTTTGTTATTAATATTATTAATTTTATTATTTAATATTTAAATAACTTCTATTTTTAAAAATTATAAAGTAAAGCATCCTTCTATTTTTTAATATTTCTAAAAGGATATAGCAAGTAAAGATGGAGCAGTATGATATATATATTATATCATATACTTTACTAGTAATATTTATGAATCATATTAATGTCAGATTAGGAGTAATAAAGAAGGAATATATACTATACTTTTACTACTATTAAAAATATTCAGGATGCATGTAAATGGTTACGTAATTAGTGCGAAGGAATTTTTTTCGACAACACAAAAAGCAGCTCCACTACTTCCGTAGCTGTGTTTCCCTTTAACCCTATTTCGCCTCCGCAATTTCCCCATGGATTCAGGCGGCGGCGCACCCAATAATTCCCGGTACCAGCGAAAATTGCCGTCGTCCGATCGTCTCCTCGGCATTTTCTCCACCGCTCAGTCACAATCCCAACCCTCTATATCCACCTCTGCTTCGACTTCCGCCGCCGAAGTTGAGCTCAGCGAGCACGACATTTTTGACACATCCTCCGATGCAATTCATCACTCCACTCCTTCAACTTCAACAAGCCCGAACGCTAATTATCATCGGTCCCCTAACCATCTCTCCCACCACAAACATTTCGGTATCCTAGCCGCGTTGCCGGAGTCTGAGTCCCACGCGCAGGCTTTGCTCTCCGTTTCGTCATCCTCCTCGTCTTCCTCCACGTCTTCGGCTCGTTTGATTCCAACAATTCCTAAACGGCCGCCAGTGGATCGGGTTAAATATCTCCAGTCCGCACCGGTGAATGTTCCTGTAATGTCAGCAGCAGCGCGCCGAAGAGGCAGGCATTTCGACGATGTTGATGATGATGTGGACGGTGGTGAGATGTTACCACCGCATGAAATTGTTGCGTCGAGAAAGACACCAATTTTGGCATCCTCTGTGGTTGAGGGAGCTGGGAGGAAGTTGAAAGGGAGGGATTTGAGGCAAGTCCGAGATGCTATTTTGCAGAAGACAGGTTTTCTTACCTGACTTTTCTAGTAAATTTGAGATAATTGTTAGGTTTCTTCTTGAATTTGTATCAGTATCAGGGCTGATTGATAGCTATGATTAGAAAGTATCCGCAGTAATAAGTTACATTGTCATCTTTCATCACCATCTTGGCCTGTTGTCAATTAAATGAGCATGCCTTATGGAGAAACACATTATTTAATTTTCATCCCGGTCATTGGCATTAGCAATACCGGTAGCAAATCCAAGAAGATTGTCTTTGTCAGCTGGAGGTGAAAGCTTTCCAATTGCAATTTCCAGGCTTATAGGTCTAAAATAGGAGGGTGCTTGGTGCCTGTCCTCTAATATGTAAGTGCCCAAAGTTAACATGGGACTAATCAAAGCAAGTTATATTAGATAGATTGAATAGGAAAGAAAAGAAAAGCAGGGATGGCATTTGCAGTCAGCAGCCTCTACTTCTCCTTCTAACTAAAAGCTAAGTGCCAGCATTAAATAAAAAGTTCTTCTTGTTTGAGCTATTGTGAGCGCGAAAAGCCTGTTGGCTGTTTCTGTCGCATAAAGGTTGTTACCTAATATGTTTTTTTCTCTTTGGTAGCTATCACTTTAAGGTGTGTGCATGGGCACATCTAGGTAGAAGCAAGGAGGTTCTTTTATTCGAAAAAAGCTCAGCTCTGTGTTAAACGTGTTCAATTCCTGCTAACCACAGTTTCTAATCTTTTTAGCTTTAGGCGTTTTTTAAATATTCTTTACACCCCTTCGGCAAAAATCTTTCCTCCACCGCTGGATGTGTGCATATTTCTCAAATGCTCTACAGTTAAAAGTGCTGGTCTCATTAATAATCTTAAAATCACCTTATTTGGTGAACCCTGTTGAGTCAAACTTGTAATATTGGAAGGCCTATGAATGTGACAAGGAGAATTAACAGTATTATCGCTGAGGCATTGTTTCTACTTTCTACACTAGAAATCAACAGGGGAGAGACTGTATCTAAGTGTGCTTTGTTTCTTGGTATTTGCGCTCGAGTCGTTACTAAATTTTGGTTGAAATGGAGAGGAAGTTCCTTCGACATATCAAGATTTGTAGGAGGAAAAATAATCACTGGTATAGTTCTTCTCTCTTCCACTGTATAGACATCCTCTGGGTACTATAATTTCTGATTTGGACTATTACTAGCAGTCCATTGCCAGAAATATATCAGATCTTCAACATCTGCTTTCTGTGAAGTGCTATTGTCCCTCCAACTTCCTCCTATATTCCCCATCTTATTCCATCGAAAACTTTTGTAATGGCAAGTATTCTTGTGCTGTGCTTCTCACGCTATGATTCTACTGGTCAAATTCAAATTTAGCAACTACTTATCAAATCCAATGTGGTGGAGAAATTCATGTTGGATAAGTAAAAGGTTAGATTTTCGGAAGATGCAATATGTACTTGTTGTAGATGACCTTTGGTTAGTCAAGGCGGTGTGCTTCAACAAATATTTCGGATATATTAAAAAGAAAAGCAGCACATCAAATTTGTTACAGATATAATAGTCCATGTAGCAATGTCCAACATTTTTTTTTTTTGATGAAGTAAATGTTAGCAATGTCCAGCATTATTATATATTAGTCCATGTACATGACTGCATAGTCTAGTCTAATAAAAATTTCTGGACAAGGGTGACAATTTTGATATTTGAAGAGATAAGAACTCCATAGTAACCATATTAGAAGACAAAGTCTGTGGGTTTAGTAGTGCAAAAGCTCAGGATAAGTGTAAGATCTTGGGGATAGAGAAACTAGGGAGCTCAACAAACTTGCTTCTCTTTAGTCCTAACTATGTGACGTAAACTTGCTACTCCATCAGTCCTAACTATATAATATAACCTTGCTCCTCCTTCAATCCAAACTATGTGACGTACTTCAGCATTGGAGTCTCCGATCAGTTTTTGGTTCTTCATGAAAATGATTCAGTTATCTTTGCATATGGAGAATATATCTAATTTGAAAGATGTTAAAAGCAGTATATTGAAAGGCGAGTATAAGGTGCTCCTTGGGGCGTCCTGATGAAAGGTGCATTAACTTGCCTCAAGGTGTGTGTGTGAAGGGCGCAGACTTTGGGGTTGGTTGGATGCCTGGATTTCCTGCATTCCTGGCAGCAGGTTATGCCCCCAACAGTGAAGGGAAATTATGTAAGCCTTCAATTTTCAAAACCTCTCTTTGTGGTTTGTTTACCCGGTATGCTTCTACGTATATCTGATAAAGTTAAGAAGCTCACTGTTATTATCGCCTCAAAAGAAAAAAGAAGGAGAACATTTTGAGTGGGTTGAGCTATTCCCCCGTCTTCTCGACCCATTGGAGGAAAGACCAGCCTAAAGTCCAAGATTCTCGCGAAATTGTTATCAAATTTTTGTAGGTCATTTTTTCTTTGTGAACTTTAAAAATATTTCTAGGTGCATTAATAAAGCTGGGTCATAAATGATTTATCAGTTCGCATTCCTTCGTTAATACGATTTTAGTGTATTTTTTTAAAAAAAAATGCTTTAGAGGGTGTAAGAACTAGTTTGACTGCTCTAAACATTGGACATGAGTTAGTAGGAAATGGAATATAATTGAAAAAAGAAATGACCATAAAGTTAGCTAGGTTGATGTTAGGGTATTATAGTTTTGGGTTGTCAACATGTTGTTAATTTGGCTAAAGGTATTTTTACGTTTTCTGACCCTGAATGTCTTGTAAAATGCCTACCCCCCCCCCGCCTTGTGTAAAATACGTTGCCTCGCACAGCTACCTTGTAAAATTAATCTTCTTACAAAGGTATTTATGAGGTGAGATGTAAATGATGCGAGGCAGGTCAAAATTCAGATAATCCTTGTATAGAAATAGGAGTAAATGGTATTTTAAATATGGTGTTTCATTGTACGTATCTGCGGAGGTGAAATAAAAGTTAGTAATTCTTACTCTCCTCCTACATTAATTCAAGGTGTCAGATCAACCACCCTTCTGGTTGGGAGTTTAGATACCTGCAGCTATCATCAACCACATGTTTCAATCTTATCCAAAAACGAACGTATCTACTAGTTTCAGTTACACAATCCACCAACAACACACACAAGTTTTTCCCTATGTTGGAACAAAAGAGAACACTGTATCATGTGTTCAATTTATTGAAAAATTTAATATATTGTCGATATACTAAGGGCCTGTTTGGATTGGCTTTTGGCTTATGACTTATAAGCCAAAAGTCATAAGTTAGGATTTCTAACTTATGACTTATTTTTGTTATTTTGGCTTTAAAATAAGTAAGTGTTTATAAGCACTTTTTAACTTTACTCAAACACTTCAAAACTGCTTAAAAACACCTAAAACAAGTCAATCCAAACGGACATTAAGTCTTTGGTTAATCCATATTTGCAGAATGTAGTCTTGTTAATGGGGGCAAGGTGATCTTTACATTCTTCACTCTCAGATTCAAAAAGTGAATTTCCACAATATAAAGCAGGTGTATATCCATGAGCCTCTAGCTTGTGGTCCTTCACAATAAAAATCATGAAAGGACTACTTCTCATCCATTTTGGGCATCTTCTCTTTATTTTCCAACTTCTTTTTTTCCTGGTAATATATGTTAGATTTGGGAAATCTAAGTGGTACTTTTGGTTGGAAATATCCGACTCGACATGACATGTGTTAGAATTAAAAAATTATCGAAAAAAGAAAAGAAATAGATCTTTTAAACGACTAATTAAGTTTCTGTAGCATGAAAACATGATTTATATTGTTCAACACTAACAACGTAACACAATGTCTTTTAGTCTATGGGCCCGTTTGGCCATGCGATATAAAATCATGAGATGAAATTGAAGTTTTGTTTGGACATGCGATATGAAATTTTTGTGTTGTATATTTTCTCATAAACACAAAAATTCTATAAGTTGTAAAATTATTAAAATAACCCCAATTGTTTATTCAATCTTATCAAATATTTTTTTAAAAATAAAATCGCATGATAAATTATTACAAAGCTATTTGTTTTCCACTTAAGTAATCGTTTCATCCAACTTTAATTTAATAAAAAAAAATTGAACATAAATTATAGTGTACTAGTCTTTAATATAATCCTCCCACATAGTACGGACAATTTCCTCACGTTGAACTTGCATTTCTCGATCATGTCACCAAGAAGACGACCAACATTGTTACTCCACTTTGAGTCATTTGTTGGTCAATAATAAATTTTATGTCGGTGAGAATAATAAATTTAAAAAAGTAATTATGTGATTATAAATTTTATTTACATATGAAATAAATGGTAAGTAAATATAAATGTGGAGTTGTTTTAACAAAATATAAACTTGTGGATTAATTTTTGTATTTAAATATCTCAAATCATGATATGAAATTCCCATATAATTTCATATCATGATTTTTGGAGAATATGGAATCACATCTCATGATATGGAATTATGAGATGAAATCAGTCGCATATCCGATTCCATCTCACGATACCATATCGTGATATGGTATCGCATAGCGAAACGCCTACTGAGAAAAACACAGAGGGTTGGTGCGCAATTGATCATCATAACTCAAATTTGGTCACATCATCTTTAAATTATGTTACAGCGACTCTTGAACGAATCGTGAAAACACTCATCCTCTTTAAATTTTATGTGAAAAAGTTGGTGGCATATTATATATATATTATATATAAGAAGCTATAAGTCAGCAAACTCTAAAGAGAATTTAAGAGCCTGCATTTGTTAATTCAGTGTTTCCAACTACCATAACAGGCCTTGTGGACCCTTTCATTTATTGTTTTTCATGAACTACTTGCTCCTTTATTTATACTACAATGCTTTTTTGCAACATCCACCACTTAGAATTATTTTCACTACACTCTATACTTTATGCTATAGCTGCCTAACACAAGCTTAATCAAATGGCATCATATCAGCTGGGATTTGCACTCTTCATCACTTTGGTTCTTGCCACACTTCAGTTTTCTTCTTGCTATGTCTTGAAGGGTTCTGTTACTTGCCTAGACTGCAGTCAACATATCGATCTCTCAGGTAAATTTTCTTTTTTGATCAATACTTTTCTTTTTTCCGTAGAAAAGTAGTTAGATGACATATGTTAAACGTAGAATAATTGTATATATGTTAATATTTCATAGTGTTAGATTTTGGAAACAACGTTTAAGTGTTGAGTGAAACAAGTGAGACATGGTAGGGGTTGCTATACTATTTGTTAAAAAATGTTTTCTATATGTAATTGACAAAAGTCATATTCCTCACTTTAATGTAAGTAATATAACACCAAAAAGTTTTTTTTTTTTTTT
>JAJOOS010001480.1:0-37325 GCA_029582725.1 Solanum chiquidenum | reverse complement strand
CCTCTTCTTGAATACTTGTATTTAATCCAATTTTCCACATATACACCTCTTCTTGATTACTTGTATTTAATACAATACAATCTTCCACCTATATTAAAATGCACAACTTAATCCCTACCCACTACCCAATGCCCAATCTATACTAATTGCTACATTCTCACAATAATCTAAGTCATAACATTATATATGGAAAATTCTTAGTGTATTCTACCGATGTGGTACAACTTCTACTAATGTCATTACACTAATTTTTAGTGTTTTTCTCTGATTTGATTAATTTTTAAAGATAAATTTAATTAAATTAATTGAGTATTATTAAAATATAATTTTAACATTTATAAAATTACACAAAAAGAACTATAAAGTCATCTCATATTAATATGCTAACGAAATATATGTTGAAATATTGACTAAAGTTCATGTGATTTAACTCTTAAAAAATGAAACATAGAAATTATTTATATATTTAAAATAAATCACTACCACACAACATAGAATGAAAATTTTATGTTTACACTTTCCATGAGGTAATATCCATAACTAAGCATATTAAACATAGACAAAAAATTTAAATTATACATACAAAGTTCTTATAAATAAATAATTAAAAATATAAATATATTTATAACTTTAATGTGGAAGGAAGTTATAATCAATAATTGATAGTATATCTTATTAGGTATGTGCGGCATTTACAATTTAAATTTATCTTTTAATAATTATATTTTAAAATACTTAATTATCTATTGGGAAATAAATATCATTTAATAACTCACTATAGAGAAATTGTATCATTTTTAATGTCGGTAAAAAAATAATATTGAAGGGTTGTAAGGTATCATATATAGAACGATACCTAAAACCCTAAACATTTTATAGTTTCTCACGATTGGGTTGGTGTGAAGTCTACCGACTCTTAAGTGCATTTGTATCATTCAATATATGATACCTTACAATTATGTTGAATTAATTAATCAAAAGAAAAGGTCTACTCGAGCGTCCTAATGTATTATGGCCAATAGCCAAAGTTTGAAAATATGTCAGCAAATATATATTCCTTTTGTTGCGCGTAGGATATTTGTTTGATTATATATATATGACCTATTCATTCCTTTTATTCCCCTTGTTCGGGTCATCAAGATACAAATTACTTCTCTATCATCTTCGGACAACGAATTCTCACCCCTTTAATTTCTTGTTTGGTGATGACCATTCAACAATCTCAATAATAAGTCAACAAACTAATTTCCTTGAGCATCTTTTGTTATTCCATATGTGCCCACTAGCTAGTTTAATGTTTAATTTCTTTTTGTTATATATATATATATATTTGTTATCTTCGATTTTAACATTTTCCTATTAAAATTACTTTTACTAATGTTATTATAATGTTCTTTTATGTACTTTGTTAATTTTTCAAGTCACGAAATTCCTACTTATATTCTCAAAAAATATTTTTCAACTGAATTTGTAGTAAAAAAATTCGTAAATATCTTCCTAGGTAATAAAATTCTTAAGTAAATCCCCAAAAAAATTCACAACAAATTAATCCCCAAATAATTTTCCAATTAATAAAATCCCCAGGTCAATCCCCAAATATAAATCCCCAGCAAATTTCACAACAACTAATCCCCAAATAATTTCCCAAGTAATAAAATTCCTAGATAAATCCCCAACAAATTTCACAGCAACTAATCCCCAAATAATTTCCCAAATAATAAAATCCCCAGATAAATTTTCACCAAAATATCTCCAGAAAAATCTGTAGGATGGATTACCTAGGGATTTTTCTATGGAATAAAAAAAAATTCTAAAATATTTTTTGGTTCATGTACCTGCGAATTTTGCTAGAGATAATGTACTTACCACTACTTTTCCCCAGGTAATATCGCAAGTTCATGTTTGGCGTAAAATGGCGCCAAATTTACCTGCGGAATTTGTTGGGAATATACATTTCGTAGGTAATATATTCTAATATTGAGGAATTTGAAACTTTTGCAAGAAAATCTGCATGAAATAGTTGCGAAAAATTTTCCTAGGAAAAATCCCCATGTAATTCACAGTTTTCTTATAGTATCTAATCCTAGCAGATCTTACAAAATCTTTAATAAACGAACTTCAAGCATTGAAGAATCTATTCATGTTGTGTTTGATGATTCTAATAAATATGTTGAGATTAGATATAGTACAGATGATGAAGAGAATCAAATGATGATATCAACCCAAAAGGAACTAAACAGCTTAGAAGAGCCGACTGCTGAAGAAACTCATATCGAACCAATAAATGAAATAGTTCCAAACGAATGGAAAAGTGAGTCAAATTATCTGAAGGGGTTTATCATCGGAGATCTCAGTGAAGGAATGAAGACTAGAGCATCGAGAAGAAATGAAGCAAACGTTGCTCTCATCTCTCAGCTAGAACCTAAGAAGATAAATGAGGCCCTTACTGATGAACACCGGGTAAAACCTATGAAAGAAGAACTGGATGAATTTGACAAAAATCAAGTATGGACTCTAGTACCTAAACCTGAAAATAAGTCTATTATTGGAACCAAATGGGTATACAGGAACAAACTCAATGAGTCTGGTAAAGTGATAAGAAACAAAGCCTGACTAGTCGCTCAAGGCTATTCCCAGGAGCCGACTATGATGAGACTTTTACCCTTGTAGCAAGGTTAGAATCTATTCAATTACCTCTTGCATATGCTGCTCATAAAGGGTGGATGTTAAAAGTGTTTTTTTAAATGCATTTATTGATAAAGAAGTGTTTGTAAAAAAACATCCTGAGTTTGAAAATTCAAAATTTCCTTATCATATTTTCAAACTATCTAAAGATCTTATGGTCTCAAATAGGCACCTCGTGCATGGTATGATCGTTTTAGCACTTTTTTAATAAATCGTGGATTTACAAGAGGAAAAGTTTATACTACTCTTTTTATCAAAAGATCTTCCCCTGAGATTCTTATTAGTCAAATTTATGTTGATGATATCATATTTGGAAGTGTTAATATATCTCTCTATGCAAAGAATTTTCTGACCTAATGCAAAGTGATTTCGAGATGAGTATGATGGGAGAATTAACATTCTTCCTTGGACTGCAAATCTTTCAAACAGAAAAAGGTACGTTCTTATGTCAATCCAAGTATTGTAAGGAATTAATTCAAAATTTTGGTATGGAAAGCGCAAAAATTGTGGTACTCCCATGAGTTCCACCTTCTCTCTTGATAAGGATGATGAAGGTAAAGTTGTGGATGAAACAAAATATCGACGTATGATTGGATCCTTATTATATCTCACTTCCAGTCGATCGTACATACTATTTAGCGTATGTAAATGCGCAAGATTCCAGTCGGCTCCCAAAGAATTGCATCTTACTGCTGTAAAAAGAATTATTAAATATCTAGCAAGAACTATCTCTTTTGGTTTATGGTATCCTAAAGAAAATAATTTTTTTCTCAAAGGATTTTCTGATGCTGATTATGCAGGTGACAGAGACGACAGAAAGAGCACTAGTTGTACATGCCACATTCTTGGAAAATCTCTAATTTCCTGGAATAGCAAGAAACGGAGTTTTGTATCTCTTTAAACCACAGAGGCTGAATATATAGAGATAAGTCAACGTTGTGCACAAATTATATGGATTGTACATCTATTAAGTGATTATGATCTATCTTTTAAGCCTGTTAAAATTAAATGTGATAATTCTAGTGTTATCTTTCTTTCAAAAAAAATTGTGCATCATTCTCGCGCTAAGCATCATTTTATTCGTGATCATGTGTTAAATGGAGATACTAAAATTTCATTTATTAGCACTAATTTTCTATTAGATGATACTTTTACTAAACCTCTTTTAGAAAATTGATTTTGCACTCTTCGTAAATCTCTGAATATTATTGAAAATCCCTTTAATTGCTAATTATTGTGGTTTGTACTAATGATTTTCCTTTTTTGAAAACTTTTCTGACTCCTCGTTTATTGTGTTTCCTTACTTTAATTAATTGCCTTCTGTTTTGGCTCTTTTTTTACGCCTCCCTCTACATTCTCTTAACCCTATCCCTTCAATGGTCTTGTCTAAAACCCTTCATCTTCTTCTTTATCTTTGCCTTTATCTATCCATCCTTTCCTTCATTATTCTTTCACTTCACTTCTACTTTTGTTTCTCTCTAATGGTGAAAACTCCAATCATTTCCACTCCTAGCACTCGTAAAAGTTCTCGCAATAAGAATAAGGAAAAATCTTTGTCCTTTGTCTTTATTGAATCTGATTGTTTTGATGATATGTTGCCTGCAGCATCTGTTGTTTCCTCTATTGGTAAGTTTCCTGTAGATTCTGCTAATTGTGGTTCTTCGAAGAAGAAGTTCAAGTTTGATTTCGACAGTACGCTTGACGAAAAGGTAGATTTCCTGAAGTCTTCCCATAAAACTCTTTTTCATTCATTCAAAGACAAAACCCTTGTGCATGGCAGGGTAGTCGACCTTGATCTTCTCTCCTCGTTAGACTGTCCCATCAAACCCCTCTATGAGTTTCAAGGTTGGGCTAATATCTTCTCTGTTTCTATGAAAGCTTATGAACCTCTTATTCTTCTCTTTTATGCAAATCTTCGATCTCCTAAGGAAGGAGAAATTGAATCTTTGGTTCTTGGTAAGCATATTTTTCTAGACTGCAAAAACAATTTGCTTCTTTAATGTCGTAGTCTTAGTCTAGGAATGCGCTAGTAAACTGTAGTGAAATCACTAGAAATGAGAGAGATGTGAGTGTCAATCATTTGGTATTTCTTGCTTTGGTGTTATGGCTCATCCTAAAAATTGATATCCCTCTGAGTATGTTGCTTTCTTTGATCGGGCTAAGCGCGAACTTGTTGTTGATTCCTCTGATCCCCTTCCTTCTCATCTTGGTCCTAAAAATATCTCTATTAAGACCAGGGTTATTGCTCATATTGTTGCCACCACCCTTCTTCCAAGTGTTGGGTCCCATTCTACTCTCTCTTTGTGTGTCACTGCTCACGTATTGCATAGTTTCATGGGTAAGAATTCATATATCCTCTTTCATTCTCTCAGTCATGGATGATGTTATCTCTGAGCCCTCTAGCCTTCCTTTTGGTATGCTCATTACCCGTATTCTGGAATCACATTTCCTCTATATGGGGGATTTCTCTCATATTTTTATCAAACAATGCTACAATTCTCGTGCCTTTGTTAGCATGGGATACACTAGTACTGATTCCTCTGAGAATAACTTGGATGATGTTGCTGTGAAGTTTGTCAAATCAAAACCCTCATCTTCAATTGCGGTCTCCTTTGCCAAACTTAATGTTGCTCTTGAGAAGCTCTCTGACATGGATGCTAATTTGGGTGCTCTAACCATTTCTGTCACTCAGGTTAGTGACCTTGTGTCCTCTGTGACTGCCATGAAAGAACAAGTAGACTCCCTCAAGGATCTACTTCTTGTTGCTCACGTCAAGATATATGTTGTTAAGGATGTCACAAAGGAGACTGGTGTAGATGTGGCTCACATTCGTCTAAGGCTAGACCAGATTGTCAAAGAGGCTATTAAGATTGATACTAAGGTCCAGGCAAGCTCTAAAGCTATTTCTACTTCTCTTACCTCGAGGTTCGAGGAGATTTCCACTGCCATTGTCAACACGCTTGCCTACTTCCTGCACCGTCGCTAATTTGTGTTTATGATTCTCTATTGGTTTTGTAATGGGCTGTTGCCCTCCCTTTAAAACTATTGTTTTGTGTTTTTGTTGGATACTGTCCTTTTTCCTTTTTGCTGATGCCAAAAAAGGGAGAATGAACTCTCTTTTGTATGATGACTTTCTTTTCTATGTGTTGAGTTCCTATATGTGTTGTATGAATTTTTCCACTATGATTGTTGCTATTTTATATATGTTGTATTCAAATATCAAGTGATCTCTTGATTAATGACGTTTCAAAGACACTTCATCCAATTCTAAGCATCAACGGTCGTTAATCAGTATAAAACTAAATGAGTTAGGGTCGAATCCCACATGAAGCGGTACATGTTTAAGATTCAATATGGAAGTATGAATATGATCAAATCAGTCATAGGAATAAAAATTGTCGAATAAAAACATCATTCAAATCAGGGGGTGACACGAATGTCAAATGGGGGGGTTTTGGTTTTGAATTATCAACTACAAACAACAACAAACAATATGAAATAACAATAATGAGACGGGTTCTTGGAATGTGATTCGATTATAGGCTAATATAGGCAAATGGGTAATTGCAACTATTTGAAAATAGCTAAATATCAGTGACTAAGCTAGGCTATAGAGGAGATAAACTTTCTCTCGAACAGTTTACCCCGAATCAAGTTGATTTCTCTCGAACATCAACAAGCATGCAAAATAAGAACAGCCCACACCTTAGTCCATTCACTCTCTCTAGCTGAATGTGTGGAAAAGGGTTTAGGATTCACTCTCTCGAGATGAACCCAAGTCAACCCAATATCCACAGACCATCAATCAAACACCTTAGTTCTAAAGCTCTCTCACGAGCAAGCCAAGAACACAAAGGTAGAATCGTATTTTCAACTACAATTCTTAAATTAACCCACAATAAATGATTGAACTCACTTTTAAATAGCATTTAAACTAACAATTAGCAATACCCATAAGCTAAATCAGTCTATAATCACATAATCACACCCCAAGAATTGGGGCTTTAGCTAGACATTATAAAAAGATAAAAATCGTCACCAAATTGAGTTTCCATCAAATGGGTAAGATTGATTTCGTCTTTACAATGTTCCAATTTGAATAATCTCAAAGACCCACTTTCAATTTCTCAAAAGTGAAAAACTTCAATTCTTCAAAGTTAAAGAAAAACTAGAGAAAAACTTGTCTCACAGTTCAAAACTTAATAATAAACTTAGATATTATGATATCCGATGCTAATTAAAATGTTCAAAAATGTATTTTTAGTCGCCAAAAATGTGCTGCGAAGAGTCACTAGGTGAAGTAAGCCGGGATGACCGAACAAATCGGCGAGCCGCCCTTTGGTCATTTACATCGCCCTTCTTCCTTGGCCTTCAGCAACCTCAAGGTTTGTAACTTTGGGCGATCTATCTCTGCATCGCGGAACCACTTGACGATCAGCCGATTGCTCCTTTCTCTCACCAACTTGGTTCCTTCCTTCAGGGATCGGCACACTAGAACTTTAGGTGGTCAAGTAGCCATTCGGTGACTCGCCAAATGGACTTGGCGATCACCAAGCTTTGCCTCTCTTCATTCTTTCAGCTCGCTTCGTTCCTTTTTGCAAATTAGTGTCCTTGCTTCTTTCCTCAATCCATATACCTAGAAATCAAGGGTTTTAGATCAGTTATTGACATAAAATAAGCATTTGAGGACACTAAATCTATATAAATAAAGCCCTAAATGAGTCCAAATCTAGGACTCATCAATTCTTTACAAGAGAATAAACTTAGGGGGAAGGGGGGGAAATAGTCATACTACCATTCAGAGGGAGCTAATGAAGTCTCAGTCAGCTCAACCAATCAACTATCAAAGCAGGAAAGTATCCTTTCTATATTATCATCATCAGAAAGGGGGAGATTGTTAGTGCAAGAATTATTTTAATGATGACCAACTATTGACCTTTGCAGGATATCAAAAAGGAAAGAATCAAATCCTTGCAGAATATCAAAAAGGATAGAATCAAGAGTAGGATCAAACATAGGCAAAATTAGTGAAATCAAATATCCTGCAGATCCCCTGCAGATGCGGCAATCAGGACTATATTCAAGGAAACCTAATCAACTACATGATCAATCAATGGATCAATAACAACTATAAACACAACTGGCCTCAATCTGATTTGAATAAAGATATATCCAATCATCAAGGAGTCAGAGATCCATGTTACTTAAAGGAAAGCTGAAGATTGCGAAAAGGAAGTTACAGATCCATGGAAAGATGAAGATTGTGAAAAGAAAGTTGAAGATTGGCCTTTGCCTTACTCTTGGAAAGAAGGATTTTTAGTCATCTCTTTCCAAGGATCAATTCTCTTGGGTTTCCATCTCCTCACAAAGAAAGATTCAAGCCTTTGCTACTATCTATAAAAGGTCGAAGAAAGCCAATGACTCAAATATACATTGAGTCTGAATCTTCACAAATTCTCTACTCTACTTTTAACAAGAATTGTACTACTTAGTTATACTGTGTAATCAAAAAAACAAGATGAGAGAAAAATATTGTTGGTAAGGCTATGTATCAAAAAAGAAAAAAAAAGAAAAAGATCGAGTGTACACATATGAACTATACTCTAAACATGAACTCTCTTTAAAATATTCAAAAGGCAAGAAGAGAACACCCTTGCAACCCAAGGGGACTCGACGTATGATCCACATTTGATCCCAACCAGTATAAAAACATCTTGTGTCAATCTTATTTTCTGCAATTTCTTTTTCAATATTCAATTCTGGATCTAACATTAAACTTGTGATTATCGTAAGTCGACTACTTAGAGAAGAAAAACAAAAAAAAAAGAGAAATTCACCTCCCTCTTTCACCTTCACGTGTAAGGTTGTGATAAATCTGGAAATATCCTCAACTTTTCTTATTAGTTCTTAGCTCTTCTACGTACATGTCGGGCTAATGGGGGTCCGTTTTGACCTTAATCATACAGTTTCAGTCTATAATCGAGCACAACTAATGTCAATCTATGCCTACGACTAGAAACTAAGGTCTCAAGCACTAACACAAGATATGCCATACAAAACAAGCCCTACCACGAGAAACACACAACTACAAGGGTAATATATCACATTCTAAGGAATCGAAGGCTCAATCCTAGCCCAAGGCCTCAAGAATAAATCGTAACAAGGATAATCATGCTAATTTATAATATCACCAAGTCTACTAGCCTAAACTAATGATTATGTCACCCACAACTTGCCCAATGCTTCTATGGAAATCAAGAAAAAAAATGATACTCGGCAAATACAATCCTAAATCACATGTAATTCAAATTAAACATTATCTACTAAAGTCCAATAAAAAAGGTGGACCTTAGCCTACCTCGAATCAAAACTAAAACCTCAAACCATCCACGAGCCACCTCCATCTTTACCACATTCTCCGAATGCGTCAAAACTATCGATAACATCAACAACACATTTTAACGAGAAAAAAGATACCTATATCCCAGAAATATAACTCGAGCAAAAATTAGGTCAAAATAGACCCATGGGACCTATTGACAGAATTCTAAAATTGAACATGTCTCTAGACCCCTACAACTCAAGAAACTTGTGCTATAAATTTGAGCACCATTAGAGCTTGAGAACTCATCGAAATCAACCCACAAAAAATAGAATTCATGAACTACCATGAAAGGAGAGGAAAGATGTTTTGAGGTGATAAATTAGCATAAAATTGATTCCAAACGCTCCTCCAATGACCCTATATTGAAGCCCCTTAAAAAAACAACATTTAGCAATCAAAATCGGCTAAAACAGAGCTTTATAACTCAAGTAATCGTATTTTGAATGTTGAACAAACGAACTGAAAAGTTGGACTTTAAACAACCCCCAGGTACCGCTAAAATGGTTTTATGAACGCTTAAGTGACTGGTCAAAGTCGGTCAAATATCGCAAAAGCGGTTTGAAGGCCACTTAAGTAGTTGCACTAGCACTAGCACATGCTAAACTTAAATTTTGATGCATTCGAATCACCTGGAATCCCATGAACACAAACCACATATGATCATTTGATTGTAAACGATATTCTGGACTCCATGGAATCAACGAAAAAACATTTAGAGGCCATCTTCTAAAAATGTTGACTGAAGTCAACACCTTAACTATAATAAAGAAAGCAATCGAGTGCCCAAAATCAATATGAAGACCTCGAGACCCAATCCAAAGGTCCTACTAGGCAAAATTCAACATTCTGGAGCTAATGGCGCTGACAAAATTCTCATGCTGTAACTAATTCTCCAAATATTGACCGAAGTCAACTCTATTTTAAACTTTCCAATATCTAACCTAAATGTTCATACTCACACTAGGAGCCTCTGGACACAAACCAAATGTCCTTGTAGACCAAACTCAACGTTTCAGAGCTAATGGAACTCTCATAATTTCATTCTAAGGCCATCTACATGTACTTTTGACCGAATTCAATCATTCAAGTTTCAAAATCTCCAAAGTATGGAAACTCACACGATTTCTAAAAGAATGACTCGGTGACTGAACTATCACTCCCAGTAAGTCATAAATGACTTAGGGTCACTATAGAAAAGCTCTAAACATAGAAAAGATTGGAAAATAGAGGAAATTACCTAGAGGGTTATTGCAATTACGAAACTATATTTGTGTAGAAACTATCCAAACAAGTGAATTGAGAATGCTTGGAAATGAAAACAAATACTAGGAAGCACTTTCTATAATCTTACATGGTGTGAATTTAGATTAATCGAATAAAACTTTTGTTTTTTCATTCTCGGAGTTCTTTCTTGATAAGCATAGTAGGAAGAAGTGTTTTATGATAGCACCAAGAGAAAAAAACACTTCTTCCCACTATGCTTATCAAGAAAAAATTCCGACAAAGAAAAAACAAAAAAATTATTCGATTAATCTAATTCACATCATATAAGATTAGAGAAAGCGCTTTCTAGTATTTTTTTATCATTTCCAATCATTTTTAATTCACTTTTTTGGATGGTTTCTACACAAATATAGTTTCATAATGTATCATATTGTTTTCATTTAATGATATAAGGTTTAAATAAGTTGTTTTCTATGTTAAACCTACAATATTATGATTATAAAGTAATATAGAGTTAACCGTGCTGATGGAACTGGCAGAATTGCATTCTAAGACCGTTTTCCTGCACTTTTAATCAAAATCAACCGTTCAAGGTTCAAAAGCTTAAAAACACAAAAAATTCACATAAAACCCAAATGAACGACCATGTGACTAGGATATCAGTCCTAACAAGTCATAAATGACTTGAGGTCACTATAGGTACATTCTAAATGAAAAAGAAAGACATAAATATAGAAATAGCCTGGAGGATCATTATAGTTACAACAAAAATATTAGCCTCACTTTCCTCTAATCAATGCCAATAATCATCAGAAATCAAGTTTGGATCTTCAAATCTAAAAAAGCTAATACCAAAGGGTGATGAACATTGTTCGTTGCCTTTGTCGTCGGTGGACTAGTCATCGATATCCTCTCCCGAGTTTATAATTATTTGGGGGCCTTAATATGAGGATCCATAAATTTTAGTCCCACAACGACAACTTCTTCTAACTCTGTCCATTGATAACCTTAGTGTATCCTTCTGTATGTTTTATATACTCTAGGCATCTTTTGTTCCAAAAAATTATGATCGAAATTTTCTTTATTTTACCATTTAATACTTTAATTTTGTGTCAATTACTTAAAGATATTAACTCTTGGGGGGTATCATTCCCAGCCCCATCACCTCTCATGCGCACCATTCATGAAAGAGTGAAAAAAATGAGAATTCCTAAAACCAACTGGACTAAGAACACGCGATATGAGATCAAAAGAAAGAATCTCCTATAGCCTCTCGAAGATAGGATACATATGTCTCCGCACTGACCCGCATAATTCTACTAGATATTATTTGCACCAATAACGCTAGTGAACCTAAGAATCTGAACCTATTAAATCTCATTTGTAGGTCAGCCAACCCTTAGCCAGCAAACACCGATAACAGGCCTAGGGAGTGGAAGAAATAGATAGAAGCATAAATAAATAGATTTAAGGTAGAAATAAGAGAAAACACATGCACACATGCGCACACACACACATATATGTGTGTGTATATATATATATATATATATTATAAATACATACACACATATACAACCCTCGAACAAGGACAAAATACAAGATCCAACCTAAAACCTAGTAGATGCTAGTGCAAAGTTGTTATAAAAGATTGAGTACAGACTAACATACACAAGAAATATACAGTTAGTCTCGAAATAATAAAAAGTGGTCCAAAAATTATAGAAGGAGACAAGTACACCAAAGATGCCAATAAGCTCACTCTTTGTCTCTAAGATACCAGCTACAGCAACACGAGAATCAGCGGGGTTGAATAGAGCTTAGAATCAGGGAAGAAGATGTATAGTGTAGTACGAGTACCAAAATAATGGGTACTAGGTAGCATCATAGGCCAATCGAGCTCATGATTACAATAACATGATAACAAGCGAGTAATTAACAAAATAATAGGGAAATAGCAAAGGCATAATAACTAGGAATGCATCAAACTAATGCTACAACAGTAATTAATGAAACCAATAAAGTTATCTAAGCCTAATTGAACCCTCTTAAGACTAGAAGGCACATACAAAGGCATAACAACGATAATCATACAAGCAATAACCTGTCCGAACCCTATAAGCTCAACAAATACAAGAAAATACTGCACTATAAGACACAATTCCATAGTAAACACCAACATCATCCCTGAATCTGATGTTGGGATAACCTCAAGTAGCCTAGCATATCTCATAATCTTATATTAAAATAGCTAGTCCTTCCTAGAATCTTACAATAGAAAGCCTTATCGAAACCTAACACACCTTAGAATCTTACATCATAGCGTCTTCATATAACCTAACATATCCCAAAATCTTATCACAACAAATTAAATAGGTTATCATACAATCAGATTCATTGTTTCTTGTAAATGTTTTAAATGGTAAGTGGAAGACTCCTTGGAATATTGCGGTTTGGGTGAAATAGATACAACATATCATAGCAGGGAGGGAAACTAAGATTACCTCACATTCTAAGGAAAGAGAATAAAGTTGCATATTATTTGGCAAATAAAGCTTTAAATGATGGAGAAATACATATCAATAAGTTCCAGCAGTTGACATTAGAAGGGAAAAGGTTGATAAATAGTGACAATTTATTATGTCCATACATCATAACAACAACAAAGTGGTAGATGCATATATAGTTTCAGGATTCAACAACAATAAGAAAATACAATAAAAACATATGGATGGCAGCACGAGAAGGAGATCTAGCATAATCAAGCCCAAAAAGGCAAGAATAGAAGTAAGAGATGTGTACTTGATAATGAAGAAATCTTGGAGCTCAACAAACATATCAGATGATAATGAAAGAGAAAAAAATCTCAAGAAAAAACCACAAAAGAAATGGTGAGACACAACATCAGACACAAGAAAGAAGAAGAAGAAGAAGAAGAAGAAGAAAAAGCAAGATCTAGAGTGTCCTTACCTCAAACAGAGCTGAAGAACAAGCAACAACAGAGACAAAGATTGAGAGAAAAACGGCAACAAAATAGAACTAGCGTTTCTAGTTTTGATTGTATTTGTTTCTTAATTTGTTTTTAGGATTATTTTTTTTAGTATTTATAGTGCTATCTTTTTGGGCTGGATTTGATTGGATATATTTCGGGCCTGGTCTGATTGGACCATGTGTAATAGGGGATTATTTTTTTCATTTACATTATAATGCCTACAAGGCAACATAATTTATAAAAAAATAATATCGCAAAATCTTACGTCAAAATTGCTAGTCCTTTTTTGAATCTTACATTGGAAAGTCTGGATATAACCAAACATATCCCAAAATCTTACATAAAAATGCTAGTCCTTTCCGGAATCTCACATCATATATCCTTAATATAACCAAGTTGATCCTGAAATCTTACATTAGAATGACTACACAGAAACATAACATTTCTCAAAATCATACATCGAAATAGCTACAACACAAGCTAGGCCCTCCAAAAATCTCACCTAGGGTCAGCTATAACACCAAAAGGAAAAGGATCTTGAATGAGTCTAGGTAGTCATCTCACTAAATCAGACCCATTACATATACTTATAGGGCTATTCAAAGGTCACAACCTTTCTCGAAGGGTTGTATCTAACCCAATTCATCTGTGAAACAAGACCCTCATGCCACATAAGCTAACATTTAAGCCAATACTATCCAACCTAGTTTAAGGCTCAATATATAACATCAATACCAAGGCCATTCTATCTTATCCATAACCCACAAGAACAAGTACAACATCAAATTAGTCGAGACCCAGACATATATTACCTGAAATCACCAAAAGTAAGTCCAACTCAATAAATATGGAATTCAATAAAGAATTATGCTAAATACCAGCCCAGCACTTTGAAGATTATCGTGCTAGAACAATAAACAAGCAAGTTCTAAGGATACTAAGCCATATCCTATCTCAAAGACAAACACGTGTGTTCCAAACTCTAAATCAGAGCTTTTCCCTTCCAAGTCACCTCCAATCAATGCCATACTATCAAAATAGTGATTCCAGTGTTAGTACGATCATTCTAAGACATAAATTGTAACAAATGAAATCGAGACTAAAAATAACTCAAAATGGCATTGTGAGACATGCACAAAGAATTCCAAAATTGACTCCATCAATGGGTCTTAACCAACTCAAGCAACTTGTTCCTCGAGAACGGAAACAAACTAAGCTCAAACCATGCCTCAAAATAGTTCATGCACCAAAAGCTTAAGAATTTACTATTAAAGAAACAAAAATGGGAAATTCGAAGGGAACTTATGGATTAAGTGCGTGGACAATGAACCTAGAAACGTCCCAATATAATCCCCCCAAGCAATTCCCAAAAATTCTTAAAGAAAATCCCATAAATTTGAGATCACAAAGGTTATCTACAGAGGAAAATATAAGGTGAACTGATTTTTAAAATGTTGAAATTAATATAAATTCAACTCACTAACACATCACGATCACGGGACCTATAGGGTCGCACTTATGATGGTCAATCATGGACTGTGTCCATTGTCCTTCAGTTGATCATGTGGGTCAATGCTCACAATGTGAAGACCAAGGAAAGTGATCTTCTTGAACATGACATCAAGTATGCAATCATGGATGTGAGGAACAAAGCTAGGTGCATTAGCAAGGGATGCACCAGCTTAACTTAGAGTTGGCAAAAATACCCCTACGAAGGTTCAATATATTTTGGATTCATGTGCATGAATACAAACTATGCTACTGTAGGCTCTATCTCAGTGTTGATAACTAGTTCTCAAACCTACATCATGAAACAAATCCAGAGTGTAGTTTAACTGATAAAAAATAGGTACTCAGTTGGCATCATAGGCCGACTAAGGAAGAAAAGTAAAGGCAAAATAAAATGCTAGAATTTAAACACAATAGAGGTCAAAGAGCGAAATGCCAAAATGAATACACACGAGTGTACTAATAAGATAAATAAAGTAAGTACAACTAACTAAACCTAAATATAGCCCATAATCCTAGAATTTCACTCATGCATAAATTTATTTAAAACCTGAAGAGACCCACATAAGCCTAACAAGTATACAGAAAAGCTAGGAACTATTCAAAAAACTTAAAGATATTCTCAAAACTGCCACAACCTTCCATGGACTTTAACCACAGTTCAAGTATCTAAGGACCCAATAGAATAGCCTAGTAAGGACTTTAAGCTAATCAAAGGGCTAGTTACCTAGTTTGGATTTGAGATAGATCAAAGAGGAAGTCGCCTAGTCAGTACTTGAAACTAATTTAAGGGGAATTGTGCTTTAACTCAAGTAGAATCACACGATCAAAACTTGAAACTAATCAAAGGGATACAAGTTGGGACTGAACCCGGCTAAAATAGATGCACACATGATCCTCAAAATAGGAGAAATAATAGGGTATACAAGATCGAACCATAGAAAACAAACTCTAGTAACTCAAAGATTCATTTTCAACTCAACACCAGTTCATACATAGCACATGACCACCTCAGATTTGTCACGGACCCGCTCCAGCTCCTACTCCACAAGTTGATGCCAACTCACCAATACGTACAAAAACCCACGTACACGCCGAGTCGATAATAAGGATATGGCCAAAGAAAAAAAGGGAAAGTTGAGATGATTTGTCGCCTGACTAAGAATCATACTATCAAACTCAAGTTTTCTATATATCAGTCAACAGGGAGCTAAGCCTTCCAAAATGACGTCGGAGAGATACTAAGGCATATCAGCTCCAAACAATGCAAGTCTATGTCATTCACTAGTCCACACCTAAACTAAGGCCAAATATTCTTCGTCATATCAATAAACAACAATCGAACACACCGCAAGGTAAGGATGATCATGAAGGGCAATATCAAAATGTTCACAATTCTGAAAACCCGATAAAATAGCCTAAAACATTATTTCTACCAAGCTAGGTGTGATCAATTAGATACCCACCCCAAATTCACACAATTTAGCATACCTTTACATATTCAAACTTAGTATAAATAACAGAAAGTTGTAGCTTACCTTAAACCAGACGGTGTGTGCTCCAATTCACTATTCAAGAGCTTTTCCCTTCCAAACAGCCTCCAAATGTTTCCACGCTATCAACAATAGGATCACAATGTTAATACGTTCATTTAGACCCAAAAAACATAAAATGAAGATGAACCACAATTGAAGTCAAAATGGGAAATGGGTGAACCGTGTTGTTCTAATTAGTTCCCAAACTTGTATAAAAAAATGGGACATAATTCAGGGCTCAGAGCAGTCCAAATCAACAACATGCAATTTAACACCAATAAAGCTAAAAAAAAGGAAGGTCGTAGCTACTTTGGGGTGGAATATACCTCAAACAAAGGTTCCCCAACAATCCACATGCACTCCCCCAATGTATCTTCAACCTTTATGAACACACTAGACTTCAAATCACACAAATTGGAGTTGAAAAACTCACACAATCGCAGATAAAAATATGGAAAGAATGGTTGATCATGGTTTGGTTTTTTTAAATAAACCAGTTACAATTTCAAGAAAGCTCCCATATTGAAATTTTGATTTTGAGAGTTCTTGAGCTCCAATTCTGGTGATTCAAAGCTTGGTATGGTCGGGGAATTTTGAACTACGTGTTGGTGTGTTCATGGATTATTGGGGAGTGATAGTTGAGGTAAAATTGGCACAAAAGGGATGGCCAACCTTTTTTAGCTTTAATGGAGTTTTTGATTGTATGTGGTATTGTGTGATGTTCCAAACCTCGAAATGTATCCTGTTTTGGGATACAAGTTCAGGAAACAAATTGGACCTATTGATAAAGTCAATTCTAGAATTTTTATGTAGGTCCCACGTTTCCCATTTTGACTCTAATTTTGGTCTGTCTCTATTTAATTTGTTTTTGGTGTCCAAATGACCATATTAATGTAGTGATCATAATTTTGATAGCATGATAACATTCAAAGACAGTACGAAAGGGAAAATCTCTAGAATTATGCTTTACAGCGCCCAAGGCCTACTTTGAGGTTGGTTACGACTTTATGTTCCTTAGATTGAGCTTGAATATGTAAATGCAAATTGATTTGTGTGAATTTGGGGTGTGTATCTAGTTGATCATGCTTAGTTTGCTAGAAATCATATTTTAGGCTATTTTATCGAGTTTTGGGGACTATTAGCCTGTTGGTTTTTGTTGTTTGATATCATCCTTACCTTATGGTATGTTTGGTTTTTGTTTATTGTTGATCAGCCTCAGTCTAGGCATAGACTAGTGATTGCCATAAACTTGTGCACTTTCAAGCCGATATGCCTTAGAATTTCTCTGACGTCTCTTCGAATGACTTAGCTTCATGTAGACGCATATATAAGACTTGGGTTTGATAGTATGATCCTTAGTTAGGTGAAAACTCAGCTCAACTTGCTCTTTTCTTCTATGATTTTATCCTTGTGATCAACTCGGCGTGTACACGGGTTATTTTGGCCTTATCTATGATGCGACGACATCAACTTGAGGAGTAGGAGTTGCAGTGAGTCCTTGACGAGCTTGGAAATGGTCTTGTGCTACGGTTTGGACAAGTGTTGAGTTGGCAAAGGGAGTAGGAGTCGTTGGAGTTTATTTTCTATGGTTCGAGCTCGTATACCTTATTGTTGCTCTAGTTTTGAAACTATCCATTTACATCTCTTTTAGTCGGGTTTAAGCCCTCACTTTTTCTTAATTGATAAGTTTCAAGTCTTGACCGGGCGACTACTGATCGTGGGAGTATTTATATGCTCATTTACAAGGTTACTTTTTTTTCAAGTAAAAAAACGAGGGACGAAAATTCATCTTAGGTTTCTAATTTTCTACTTTTTCTTCATTATTGAATTACATGAAAACAATTATATCTATGTTTTTAATTATTATGGGTAGCTAAGAACCCTTGTTCTGCGGATGCGAGTATGAATGATTGTTGACCATTGATTTCATTTGGATGAAGTTGGTTATCGTATGAATTATGCTTTTGCTCTTAAATTTGTTTGATGCTTCACCGCCATTAAAATAAATATATTGTCTACTTTTGAACTCGAGACAGGAATAGAGAGATAGAACGTGGAATACAAAAACATGATCTTTTCTTGCATATCACTTGAATTGATTTGTGTTTAAGATAGAGATATACCTAACTATCGTGCTTGGTTACGAAACAAGAAGATAGCTTTAATGCTCACTAGTTGATTCAATCTATCCACGCTCAATGATATAGTTTGATTATCAACTAGGGCAGGTGATTAGAGGTTGAGAGATTATGATCATAATATTGACCTTGTAAATTAGTAATTTGATAACCATATGAAATCCGCAAAAGATATGTGAAGCATAAATTCTTAGTTGAGATGCAGCCTGGAACTGTCCCAATTATTTATTACACACCAAAATTGAAGTCGAGCATTGTTAGTTACTTTTGATTCTTAAATACTTGCAATCGTAGTTATAAGTACCAAAGTCAAATCCTGCAGATACACTTAGTTTAATTTTTGGGTTTAGTTGAATTAGATATAAATTGATCGTAAGTCCTTTAGGTTCAATAATCCGGCTCTTGTGAAGCCACTATATTACTTGTGCAGCCATGTACTCTTGTGTGCGCATTTGAGAGAAAAAACTACCCTTTTGATCAGTTTAAAGTCCTGACTGGGAGGTTCTATTTTTAGTCTGAGCACACCTTTTCCTATGTTCAATTTAAAGTCCTTACTAGGTGATTCTATTGGGGTCCTTGGGTGCCTTTACCATGGTTAAAGTTTGTGGAAGGCTGTGATAGTTATGGGAACATCCTCAAGTTTTCTTATTAGTTATTAGCTCTTATTTGTACTTGTCGGGCCTATAGGGTCAATTCTTACCTCAATCATACCATTCCAGTTTATAATCGAGCACAATTAATGCCAACTTATGGCTACAACAAGAAACTAAGGTCTCAATCAGTAACACAAGATACGACACACGGAACAAGCCCTACAAGGAGAAACATACAACTACAAGGACAATATAACATATTCTAAGGCATCAAAGGTTAAATCCTAGCCTAAGGCCTAAAATATCAATCCTAAAAAGGATAATCATTCTAAGTTATACTATAAGCAAGCCCACTAGCCTAAACTAAAGATTTTATCACCTACAACAAGCCCAATGCTTCTATGGGAATCAAGCAAGATACAATAAATGGAAAGAGTTAGAATACTCATCAAATACAATCCTAAGTCACAATTATAGAGCTTTCTAATAAGAATAAATATAATCCCAAAATAAACCACAACAAGCTGTCTCAAAGGCAAAAGACAAGCAAACATATTTACAAAAGGAAACAGGTTGATCCAAGACACCAACTGCTTACCCTTGTCTTCGATATCCCCAAGTTGCAAAAGATGGCACGAACGATTATCAATGACTTTGTTTGATCTCATTTAACCTAGATCTTGGTATCTCCAGTCTTCTAGGTCGAGTTAACGCCACAATGAGTTGTCCTCGTCCATAGTCCTATTCCATTTTATAATCTATCAACTCCTTCTCTAGTTAGGCCCTTTGCAACTGGATCTGACACATTATCCTTTGACTTTACATAGTCAATTGTGACAATTTCACTAGAGAGTAGTTCTCTAACGATATTATGTCTACATTATATATGATGATACTTTCCGTTATACATCATACTTTATCCCCTACCTATTGTAAATTAACTCTCACAGTGTATGCATACTAGAGCTAAAGGTTTGGGCCAAAAATCTTTCAAGAAATTTTGGAGTCATTCAACTTCTTCATTGGGTTTATCTAGAGTGATAAACTTAGATTTCATATTAGAGCGAGACATACATTTTTGTTTTGAAGATTTCAAAGAGGCTACTTGTCACGCCCCGAAGCTATCCCAGGACGCGGATAAGGGACCTAGGATCACGAGTGACTCCAAGCTAACCCTGCTGGCATATCATAAGCATACTAAAATATTACTGAATAAAATAAACACTATGCGAAATCTAATCATAAGATAAAACTGAAATGATGGGGAATACCCATACTAACTCTGAATATATGAAAGCTGAGAGTTTACCAACAACTGAACAAACTCATATAATAAAGTTGATTCTAACAATGTCTAAAAATATCCTCTAACTGACTAGAAGTGCTAGACATTCCCCAGCTACATCTAGCAAAAACTGAAACCAAAACCAAAAGCAAAGGAAACATGTATGTCGTCCTCGAAGAATGAAGACTCACCACTGATACTGCTGAGCTGAAGATCGGGAACCGATCTATGCGTGGTTTGGAAGCTGAGAACCTAAACCTACATCACGAGAATATATAGCGCAGAGTATGCGTCAGTACTCTGAGCATGCAGGATAGAGTAAAGTTGAACAAAGCAATAAGAGCAATGAATTAATCTGAACTGAACATAAATACTGAGATATACTGAATACTAAGCTAACTGAATGCAATGACCAAGTACATAATATGCTGAGTCTGAATACTAAACTATAACTAATAACCTTGTCAATGCACTAGAATCTGACTGTGCTATGAGAGCTACTAATAACCGACATAAAACCACATGAGCTAAATATGGAGTCCAATGTATATGCCCTGTCGAGAGGGCCCAATATACCCTGCCAGAGGTATAAAGGCATGACTGGCGTAATCACCAAAATGATGCCCACATAGGGGACTTATAACCTACAGGGCACATAGTTCTGGGACTATGAGGGTACGCTGGAACCCTATTCCACTCGGTATTAAGTTACTCCCAATTGATTATGAAATTAACACATTATGACTGAATTCTGTGAAACATGGATAGCTCGATGTTCTGACATGCAATTCTGAGAATGCAACAATTATATCTGATAATATGATATTCATAAACTGAAGCATGTATATAACTGAAATAATTGGCCTAGCATGTGTAATTCATGAACTAAAGGAACTACATAGCTAGCGTTCTGAATTTCATTCAAGAAACTGAGAAATAACATGATAAATCTGATTTGGATCATTCTAACAGCTAAAACCCAATAATTTCTAACATTCAAGAAACCCTAGGTCTAGATAATATCAAAGGAATCAAGATTCTAACTGAATTCTAGGGACCTAATGGGAGAAAGGAATCCACTAGTGAAATCCCACATACCTGGTCACGAATTCCATGAAGAAATCTTTTGATTTCAAGACTGGAATGGACAAAACCTTGTTGCGTTCTTGAACTAGGGTTCTTGACTTCTTTCTCCTCTTTACGTTCTAATTTTCTAAGTTTTGGTGAATAATCTGCTTAGGGTAAGTTCTCATTTGTTTACTAGGCTAAAAGCCTAAAACTGACAAAAACTACATAGTTTAAGGGTTAAACGACGTAGTTTAGGGGTCCAACACATAGGGAAAGACCAAAAGTCCCCTGACTTAAAAAGTTATCGGGGGCATCGACGGACAGTGGGTCAGCCGACGGTTCGTGCTGGTCAGCTGTCGATTGCGACTGGGAACTGAAACTGAGGGGTTTATGGGGTCTCGATCCATGGACCAGGACCACAGTCTGTGGCCTGGCCTACGGTCCGTAGGTCCAGCCGTGCGTCGACCCTTAGAGGAATTTTTGGACTGCTTCTGGGGAGGGCTACAGGTGACCATCCACAGGCCACCAGCACGGACCGTGGGTCACCCTACAGTGTGTAGGTGGTGCCCGTCAGTGGAACTTGTAGCTTCTAATATCTGCAATTTGGTCAGTCTAGGATACGTGGTGTTACATTATCTCCCTCTTGGGAACATTCGTCCTCGAATGAAGACTAAACTAGCTGAAATGGAGGGAAAGAGCTAGAACCCTACCACAAAAATACTAAAATTGATTTCTGACTGAACTAAGTTCCAAGAACACGCAACTACGCTAATGCAAGTACAAACTGAAGTAACAAGATACTAAGACTGACTTTGCACATGAATGACTAAAAAACTGAAGATGAACTATTACCTCAAGCTGGACTGGAATCAAAAGGAAAGAGATGAGGATACTTGGCCTTCATGGCTGCTTCTTCTTCCTAAGTAGCTCCCTCTACGGACTGACTTTTCCACAAAACCTTAACTGAAGTGACTTCTTTGTTTCTCAACCTCCAAACTTGACGGTCAAGAATCTCAACTGGTACATCCTCGTAAGAGAGACTATCTTTCACAGCCACACTCTCTAATGGCACTATGAATGCTGGATCACCTACACACTTCTTCAATAGCAAAACGTGAAAGACCGGATGCACTGCTGCTAATTCTGCTGGCAACTCTAACTCATAAGACACTTTATCAATCCTTTTTAGGATCTTATAAGGTCCTACATATCTAGGACTGAGCTTCCCTTTCTTGTAAAATCTAATCCCTCCCTTCATAGGTGACACTTTAAGGAAAACCCAATCATCAACTTGGAACTCTAATTCCCTTCTCCTTACATGTGCATAGGAGTTCTGGCGACTTTGGGCTATCTTAAGTCTATCTCTAATGAGTTGCACTTTCTCCATAGAATCATGAACTGAATCTAGCCCTATCAAGGTTGCTTCACCTATTTCAAACCAACCAACTGGAGATCTACATCTACACCCATATAATGCCTCATAAAGAGCCATCTGAATGCTGAAATGGTAGCTATTATTGTAGGCAAACTCTATAAGAGGAAGGTGATCATCCCAACTACCCATGAAATCGATCACGCAAGCTCTCAACATGTCCTCTACGGTCTGAATGGTGTGCTCTGCCTAACCATCCGTTTGTAGATGCAATGTTATGCTAAGATTAACCTGAGTACCAAGACCTTTCTGAAATGACTTCAAAATATGAGAGGTAAACTGAGGACCCTTATCTGGAATAAAAGACAAAGGAACCCCATACAACCTGACTATCTCATTAATGTAAAGCCTGGCGTAGTCCTCCACCGAATCTATAGTCTTAACAACCAGAAAGCGCGCAGACTTAGTAACTCTGTCAACTATCACCCAAATGGAGTCAT
Organism: Solanum chiquidenum; assembly: GCA_029582725.1. Lineage (NCBI taxonomy): Eukaryota > Viridiplantae > Streptophyta > Magnoliopsida > Solanales > Solanaceae > Solanum > Solanum chiquidenum. The sequence continues at coordinate 14,042 of JAJOOS010001480.1, read as the reverse complement.
GTTGTTTGCGAGTACGAGGTAAACCTGCAATGAAGTCCATGTTGATTACTTCCCACTTCCAAGTAAGAATGTTGATCTCTTGAGTAATACACCCTGGTTTCTGATGTTCTACCTTCACTTGTTGACAGTTGGGGAACTTAGCCACAAAATCTGTTATATCTCTCTTCATGCCATTCCACCAAAAGAATTCATGCAGGTCACAGTACATCTTAGTGGTGCATGGATGAATAGAATACTTGCACTTATGGGCTTATGCAAGAATATGTTGTCTCAACTCACCCACATTAGAAACACATAATCAACCCTGATAGCGAAACACACCATCTCCCCCTTAGGAGAAAACCTCAACTCTCTTTTGGTGAACTGCACCCTTTAGTTGAAGCAATATTGAATTACTGTCTTGCTTTTCCTTAACCTCCGCTACCAATGAAGACTCTGATCCATTCTGAATTGTTACCCTACCATTTGATATGCTCATAAGACGAACTCCTAAGCTAGCAAGTCTCTGAACATCCTTTGCTAGTTCTTTTCTTTCTTCCTCAACATATACTACACTACTCATAGATAGTCTGCTAAGGGCGTCTGCTACTATATTAGCCTTACAAGGATGGTAATGCACACTCATATCATAGTCCTTGAGGAACTCAAGCCATATCCTCTGGTGAAGATTCAACTCTTTCTAGGTGAACACATGTTGAAGGGTTTCATGGTCTGTGAACACATCTACGTGAACACCATACAAGTAATGTCTCTAAATCTTAAGTGTAAACACCTTTGCTGTAAGCTCGAGGTCATGAGGAGAATAGTTATTCTCATGCACCTTAAGTTATCTAGAAGCATACGCTATAACCTTATCTCACTGCATCAACACACAACCTAGGCCGACACTGGATGCATCACAATAGATCACATAATCGTCTGAACCCTCTGGTAGAGTCAAAATAGGAGTTGTAGTCAACCTAGTTTCCAGTTCTGTAAAGCTTTTCTCACAATCATTTGACCGCTATAATTTGACCTTTTTTCTGAGTCAACTTAGTCAATAGAGAGGCTATGGATGAAAATCCTTCCATAAACCTTCTGTAATAACCCGCTAGACCCAAGAAACTTTTGATATATGTAGGAGAGGTAGGTCTGGGCCATTGTTTCACTGCTTTTATTTTCTGTGAATCCACTCGGATTCCTTCGCTAGACTTAATATGACCAAGGAAAGCAACAGATTGCAACCAAAACTCACATTTGCTAAACTTTGCGAATAACTGGTGATCTTTGAGAGTCTGCAGAACAACCATCAAATGAGTCGCATGTTCTTCCTCATTCCTAGAGTAAATGAGGATATCATCAATAAAGACGATAATGAACAAGTGCAAATACCGCTTGAACACTTAGTTCATCAAGTACATGAAAGTTGCAGGAGCATTGGTTAGTCCAAATGACATAACTATAAATTCATAATGACCATGCCGAGTTCTGAATGCTGTTTTCGGAATGTCACTATCTCTGACACTGAGCTGATGATAGCCGAATTTGAGGTCTATCTTTGAGAAATGACTAGCACCCTGAAGTTGGTCGAACAAGTCATCAATCCTGGGGATAGGGTACTTATTCTTGATTGTGACTTTGTTCAACTGCCTATAGTCAATGCACATTCTGAGAGACCCATCTTTCTTTTTCACGAATAACACTGGCGCACCCCATGGGGAAATATTGGGTCTGATGAAACCATTATCTAGAAGGTCTTTCAACTATTTTTTCAATTCCTTAAGCTCAGCTGAAGTCATTTTGTAAAGAGGAATAGAAATAGGCTGGGTATCTAGAAGGATATCAATTCCAAAATAGATTTCCCTTTCGAGAAGAACTCTGGGAAGATCTCCTGGAAACACTTCTAGGAACTCATTAACTACTGGAACTGGCTCAAGAGCTGGGGTTTCAGAGCTTGAATCCTTAACCTTGGCTAGATGATAGATATACCCCTTGGAAATCATCTTTCTGGCCTTAAGGTAAGAAATGAATCGACCCATAAGCGCTATGCTACTACCCTTCCATTTTAAGATTGGTTCGTCTAGAAAGTGGAAATGAAAGGTCCTAGTTTTACAATCGACTGAGGCATAACAGGAATGTAACCAATACATGCCTAAAATGACATCAAAGTGTACCATTTTTAACTCTACAAGGTCTGCTGAGGTGACTTTTTGAGAGACTGTGATAGGGTAATTTATGTATATCGATCTAGCTATAACTGGGTCACTGACTAGAGTATAGACTGAGAAGGGTTCTGAGAGAGTTTCTGGACTAACATTGAAGTTGACTGCTATATAAGGAATTACAAAGGAAAGAGTAGCCCCTGGATCTACCAAAGCATAAACATCTAGTTTAAAAACTCGTAACATACCAGTGACCACATCAGGAGAATATTCCTGATCCTGGAGAGCCTGAAGAGCATACAACCTATTTTGGCGCTGACCGCCACCTGTACCAGATGAGTTACCTTGTTGATTCGGGTGACCTGCTGGTCCTGCTGAAGTTGTGCACTGAATTCTACCATTATTACCTCATTTACTCTGTTTAGAAGGACAATCTTTCAACCTGTGACCACACTGACCACACCCAAAGCATCCTTCCTTTCCAGCAAGGCACTCGCCCGAATGGTTTTTACCACACTTAGGACAAGTTGGGTAGGTCTCGATGCCTGAAACACTCCCTTGAGACTTAGAGCCTGATGCCCTACCTTTTTTATCATTTCGGAACTTGAAGAATGGAACACTAGCCGATGAAGGTGCTGGAGCTTAAGACTTTTGCTGAAACTGCGAGAAATTTCCACCACCTGATTTTTGTTGAGAATACTCATAGTTTCTTGTTCTAGCCTTCTTGTTCTCCTTAGACTGTTCTCTAAGCTTATATCCCTCAACCGCTGAGCATGAGTCATGAGCCTAGAGATATTCATATTTTCCAGCAACATAGCATTCCTACACTCTGTTTTCACTAAGTCGGATACTCCATATAGAAACTTGTTCATTTGAGCTCTGGAATCAGCAACCATGTGAGGAGCATACCTGGAGAGTTGGGTGAACTTGAGTCCATACTCTTGGACTGCCATATTACCTTGCCTCAAGTTCATAAACTCCTGAGCTTTTGCCTCCCTCAACTCTCTTGGGAAGAACCTGTCTAGAAAACACTCACTAAAGCATTCCCAAGTGATAAGAGTTGCATATGTACCCTTGTTCGCTTTCCATTGAGTATACCATATATGACCCACATCCTTAAGCTGGTAACATGCCAACTCAACCCGATCATTCTATGTTACCTGCATCACTTCAAAGATTTTCTTGACCTCATCTATGAAGTTTTAGTGATCCTCACCAATCTGCGATCCTAAGAACTCAGTAGGATTCATCCTAACAAAATCCTGAACTCTAGCTGCAACTGACCTAACATTAGCATTTGTCGGAACTGGATCATGTTGATTGTTCTGGTTGGTCACACTCTGAGCCAACAACTGGATAGCGTTCCAAAATTTAGCAGTCAAAATTTCCTAATCTGGGACTGGAGGAGCTATGTTTGCATTCCTGGCGTTAGCTCTACGAAGAGGCATGATCTGAAAAGCATAACGTCGAGTTAGAAAGGAGGAATTAGATCATACCTTACGCACAATAAGAGTAACAGGAAAATGCAGTTTTTCCTAGAACACTTCATAGCCTCCCTCTCATTAGATGTGGTGCACTTCACACCCATGAAAAGGACTCTACTTAGTGCGGCTTTTCAGATATCCTAGGACACTTAAACTTAATGCTCTGATACCAAGTTTATCACGCCTCAAAGCTACCCCCAGGACGTGGACACGGGACTCAGGATCACGAGTGACCCCAAGCTAACCCTGCTGGCATATCATAAACATACTAAAATATTACTGAATAAAATAAACATGATGCGGAATACCCATACTAACTCTGAATATATAAAATCTGAGAGTTTAACAACAACTGAAAAGTCAAACTCAAATACTAAAGTTGATTCTAACTATATCTAAAAATAGCCTCTAACTGACTAGAAGTGTTGGACATGCCCCAGCTACATCTAGCAAAAACTGAAACTAAAACCAAAAGCAAAGGAAATATGTATGTCGTCCTCAGAGAATGAGGACTCACCACTGATACGGCTAAGCTAAAGATCAGGAACCGATCTATACGTGGTCTGGAAGCTGAGAACCTAAACCTACATCATGAGAAGATGTAGCGCAAAGTATGTGGCAGTACTTCAAAGTACTGAGCATGCAGGATAGAGTAAAGTTGAACAATAATCATAACTAAACAAAGCAATAAGAGCAATGATATAATCTGAACTGAATGTAAATATTGAGATATATTGAATACTGAGCTAACTGAATGCAATGACCAAGTACATGATATGCTGAGTCTGAATACTAAACTATAATTGATAACATGGTCAATGCACTAGAATCTGGTTGTAATGTGGGAGCTACTCATAACCGGCATTAAACTACATGAGCTAAATATGGAGTCCGATGTATACGCCTTATCGAGAGGGCCCAATATACCCTGCCAGAGGTATAAAGGCATGACTGGCGTGATCACTAAAATGATGCCCACAGAGGGGACTTACAACTTATGGGGCACGTAGTTCTGGGACTATGAGGGTACACTGGAACCCTAGTCCACTCGGTATTAAGCTACTCCCAATTGATTAGGAAATTAACACATTATGACTGAATTCTGTGAAACATGGATAGCTCGATGTTCTGACATGCAAACTCTGAGAATGCAAAAATTATATCTGATAATATGACATTCGTATACTAAAGCATGTATATAACTAAACTAACTGGCCTAGCATGTGTAATTTATGAACTAAAGGAAATACAGAGCTAGGGTTCTGAATTTCATGCAAGAAATTGTGCAACAACATGATAAATCTGATTCGAATCATTCTAACAGCTAAAACCCAATAATTCCTAACATTCAAGAAACCCTAGGTCTAGATAATATCAAGGGAATCAAGATTCTGACTGAATTCTAGGGACCTAATAGACGAAAGGAATCTACTAGTGAAATCCCACATACTTGGTAACGAATTACAAGGAGAAATCTTTCGATTTTGAGGCTGGAATGGACGAAACCTTCCTACGTTCTTGAACTAAGGTTCTTGACTTATTTCTCATTTTTACACTCTAATTTTCTAAGTTTTGGTGAATAATCTGCGTAGGGTAAGTTTTAATTTGTTTACTAGGCAAAAACTGACTAAAACTACATAGTTTAGGAGTTAAACGACGTAGTTTAGGGGTCCAACGCACAGGGAAAGACCAAAAGACCCCTAACTTAAAAAGTTGTCGGGGGCATCGACGGACCGTGGGTCGGCCGACGGTCCGTGCTAGTCGGCCATCGATTGCGACTGGGAGCTAAAACTTAAGTGGTTTTAGGGTCTCGATCCACGGTCCGTGGCCTGGCCTATGGTCCGTAGGTCCGGCCGTGGGTCGACCCTTAGAGGAATCTTTGGACTGCTTCTGGGGAGGGCTATAGATGACCATCCACGGACCACCAGCACGGACTTTAGGTCACCCTACGGTCCGTAGGTGGTGCCCGTCCGTGGCACCTGTAGCTTCTGAAATCTACAATCTGGTCTGTCTAGGATACGGGGTATTACACTACTCCTCCACCAAGAGTAAATTCATATCCACTCGTGGATTTTACTTCATTTGACCTGGTGATTCAATTTGCATTATTATATTCTTCCAATAATGTTGAATATTTGTTATAATACAAAATAATAATTTTAAGTATGTTTTAAATACTCCAAAACTCTTTTCATTGTCATCCAATGGTTTGATTGAGATTACTCGTGAACCGACTTAGTTTACTAATGACACATGTTATATCTGATCGCGTACACTTCATTATATATATCATACTTCTCAATACTCAAGCACAATCCAATTGTGAGTCACTTTCGCCTTCATTCTTTGAAGTACAAAGCTCACATTTATTGGAGTCTTGACAATATTAAAATCCAAATACTTGAACTTCTCAAGTACCTTTTCACCACATCAGCAACTTCAATGTTTTTCATATTGAAGTTACTTTCTAGCATATGATTTATATCGTTTATGTCAGGAATGTCTCTTTTGATGATCAACATGTCATCAACATAAAAATAAATAATGACCTTGTGATTTGGAGTGTCTTTAATGTAAAAATATTTATCACATTCATTAATCTTGAATTCATTTGCCAACATAGTTTGGTCAAACTTCGCATGTCCTTATTTGGGCACTTGTTTTTAGTCCATAAAGTGACATAACAAGTTTACAGACTTTCTTTTCTTTACCAGGAACCACAAAGCCCTCGGGTTGTTTCACATAAATTTCTTCCTCCAATTCTCTATTTAAAAAAATTTGTTCTCATATACATGTGACGACAAATATGAAGGTCATATACCATAATTAGCGCAATTAACATCTGAATTGATTTAATCCTAGTTAGTGGCTATTATGTATCAAAATAATCAATGTCTTCTTATTGTCTAAAGCCTATGACAACAAGTCTTTCTTTGTATTTGTCAATAGTTCCATCAACTTTTTTTTCCTTTTGTAGATACACTTTGAACCCAAAGGTTTATTTCCCAAGTAAAATCAACCAACTCTCAAGTATGGTTGCTCAAGATTGAATCTATCATACTATTGACAGCCTCTTTCCAAAAAGGATGGGTCCACAGAAGACATAGCTTCTTCGAATATCTGGACTCAATTTCAAGAAGACTCTGGACTGCGCCTCTAAATCTCTTTATTAAGTACATTCTCCTTTGGTTCATTCCAAGGTCGTTTAGACCGTTTACTTGACTATCCGACTGTTTGGACTTATGAACCATAAATCAGCATGCTTTACTATTTGTAGCGTATCCAATGAACAAACAATCCATAGTCTTAGGTCCTATTTTTACCCTTTTGGTAATAGGAACTTGGATTTTTTTCTGGACACCCCAACACTATGAAATATTTCAAGTTGGATTTCCCTCATTTCCATTTCTCATATGGAATAGACTGTATTGAAAATTGTTAGGTCACTATATTTAAAGATTTATTGCTTGTATATACTTTAAGGGGCGACAACAAAGCCTGAACAAACAAAACTTTTTGGTGCTCCCTTTCTTAACAAACAAAAGGTATTTTGTGGCTCCCTTTCTTACCAAACAAAACTTTTTGTGTCTCTCTTTCTAAACAGACAAACTTTTTGTTGTTCTCTTTTGCTATAATGATAGCATCCCCCCACTGATTTTGTGGTAAACCTGAACTTATAAGTAGGTCATTCAACATTTTCTTCAAAGTTCAGTTTTTTTTATATCAACAATTTCATTGCAATGAGGGTAGTATGTGCAGTAATTTGATGGATGATTCTATTTTCCAAATATATTTCTGCAAAAGAGTATTCATATTCTCCACATACACCACTTCTAATCATGACAATCTTTTTATCCAACTGATTTTCAACTTCAATTTTATATTGTCTAGATGTTTCTATTGTTTCATCCTTACCATTAAGCAAATAGACATAACAATATCTAGTGCAATTGTCAATAAAATTTATGGAATACTTTTTCTCACCACGAGATGGTGTTGACTTCATATCACAAATGTCAATGTGAATAAATTCTAAGGGATTAAAATTTCTTTCAACAATTTTATAAGTATGCGTCAACACAAACTTGACATTTTATTTATTGCACTCAAAGTTAGGCAAAAAATTTAAGTTGATTAGTTTTCGCAAGGTTTTTTTTTAATTGACGTGTCTCAAGCGTTCATGTCACAAACAGTTTGATTCAAGCAAGTAAGAACAAACAGAAATTCTGAATTTGAAAAGACCTTCCGTGAGGTAAAACATTTCCACAGATATTTTGTTCTTTACTTTTTATAACTTTGTCAAATAAAGACATCGTTTTAGAATCAACTCCTTGCCAGATGTCCTTTTCAGAAGGACCTTTCCATAACATTCAATTTGGTTGTTATAGAATTACCCATGACCATAGTCTCATCGAACCAATAAGGGCAATATGACCCAAATGTTTGTACGACAACACAAAGATGACAAATCACTTTTCACCAATGTTCATATCTATACAAATAATTTATTTTATTAGACATATTTTTTAATGAAAAATCACAATATTGTAAGTGACACTTTTTCATCAAAGAACACAATTCTTTTGAACGAGTGATATAATTTTGTGCTTTTATAATGGTCATATTATATAGTAGTAAAGAGAGACTCAACAACCATAATATCAAATATACTCCAAGAATTTTGTGGGTCTAACATAATACAAGAATATCATTAAATTTTATATCTTGTACTTTCAAATTTAAATTAGATAGCAAGTCTAATTTTGTCTTTATCACAAGTAAAGAACCCCCACATTTTAAATATGTTCTCAAAAATATTTTTCAAGTATTTGAAATTATTTTTCTCATGCTTTCAAATTAAATACCATCAAAATACACATTGACAATACGAAGTCTTCTTTTAGAAATTTAATCCATAGAAACACCCATTGTAGGCACAAAAATCACTAATTTTATGTCACTAGTGTTTTTTCCCTTTCTATCACAATTAGACAGACCACTTGGTAGTTAGAATACTAACAATAAAGATTCAATCTTTATACAACTTGTTTCTAGTTTAACGATGAAGTTTTTATATACTTCGAATAAGTTTTACATTCAGACAGAGTAGTAAACCAAAAAGGTTTTAATCTCCAGAAACTTCAAATACAACACTGTTTCTAGCTAACGATGAAGATTTTATATTTTTCAAATTATTTAGTCTTAATATTCATGACAAAAAATTTGTACTCTTCAAGTCAGAATATCCATTCAAACATAGTATATAACAAATTGGTGAAGTTTCTATATATTCTTCAATCCCATGCAAAATCTAATTTGTTCTGTGAAGTTCTTATATTCTTCAGACTAAAGGAGTAAAAAATCAGAATATTATAGTCTCCAAAAGTCAGACACAATCAAATTTCACACGGAGTATAAAACTACAAAAGTTTTTTTCTCCTCTAAACAGAATGCATATTAATAATAATAATAATAAAGATATATTCTGAGATCATCACATAATGACCATCTATACAAACATTTATGAAAAAATCTCATAGCTTATAAACGATAGAAAATAAATAATAATCAAGGGAAATAAAGATAAAACCTGGTTTTTACTCCCATTGAATCATATTCTCTGTCAGCAATGATTCCATGCAAGTCACATTTCTTGCTAATTTTTTCTTTCTTTATTTCCCAGTTTTGCATCATATTCCAATTTTCCTTAGAAGACATTGAATTTCAACGAGAAACTAAACTCATGTTCAAATATTGTTAGGAGACAACATTTGTTCATTTACTTCTTCTCATAGTTATATAAACCCAAGAATATATGAAAAATAATTAAAGTGTACATCTAGCCTTTATGCACAAAATAACGGTAACACCTCATAATCAAGAAAGCTAGGAAAAGGGGCCAAGCAGGCGGTCACCAGCCCAAAGCTGCCATGAGACCCTCCACGGAGCCCTTGACGGGCCGTGAAGGGGACCAAGGCTCATTTTTGGTGCTCGTGAAGAGCTTACAGAACCTGTCCAAGAAGGTTCCCCTCCCACGAACCCTTAGACAGCCCGTGGTGAGCATCACGGACCGTAAAGGTGGTCACGAAAAAAGTTAGGGCCATAGGGGTTCTCCCCTAGACACTGGTCAAGGACCACGACTGCCAAGACAGCTAGTGGAGTCCTTGACGGGTCGTGAAGGCCACCGTGAAGGGGGTCACGTCAAATTTTAAGTCAGGGTATTTTGGGTCTTTTCCAAATTATTCTATCATAATGCTATGTCATTTTATCCGTATCTAGAAGTCTTGTATAAGTGTTTTTAACCCCAAATTTCCCCAATTGAAGTCATTCTCCCAAGTTCTTAAAAGAAGAACAAGTCTTCCTCTTCAAAATATTTTTCTCTCTAGAAAGTTTTTGAAGAAGAAGGAGTCAACCTAGGGTTTCAAGTCAAGTCTCCAATTCCTCCATTGAAGACAAACTTTTGTCATTGAGGTACGATATTTTTCATCCATGGAGCCCTTTCCTCCATGGAGTTCCCAAATTCTCCAATTTACAAAGTTAAAAATCCCCAATTGAGTTAGGATTTTTCTTCTATGTCATGGGTTCCTTTAAATATTGATTTATTTGATTGGTCTATGAATTATTATCTGTGAATTGAGTTATATTCCATAATTTTAAAATGAATCCCCATGAACCCATGCTTAACCCGTGTTTTTTAGATATTGATAATTGAAAGTGGGTTTTGAACTATCAAAGGTGATTTATGGAATTATGTATGTTCGTATGGAATTGATGAAATATGATGCAAATTGCTTTGAGAGTAAAGCATGTATGTTGTTGTTGTTGTTGTTGTTAATTGTTGTGAAAGGATTTCTCACATAACTACCTCATGCATGAATGTGAAAGGTTTCTCACATATAGAATTCTAAGGTTGAAAGGTCTTCTCACCTAAAATGAATCAAAGTTAAGGATCTATTCTAAGAATGAGGCAAGTGGCGATTACCCATGACCTCTAATGAAAGACAAGAGACGATTACCCATGTCATATGATACAAGGACAAGAGGCGATTGCCCAAGTTCTTTAAAGGAAAGATGAATAAGACTAATGAATATTCCATGAGAGTTATGCTTAGCATCGAGTGGACAAGTGGCAATTACCCATGTCCTATAAACTATGTGCCAAGATAGGAATGTCTAGATAGATATTAGCTAGTGGATCCACGTAAGCTAGAAGTTCATGGTCTTACCTTGGCAAGTAGGACACCCCTTTTCGGTGTGGGAGACACCAAATTCCATGTTAATAGCTCACATGGTCTTACATGTTGGTTAAAGGTAATTCTCCCACATTAATGAATCAAGGTTACATCGTAAGTATCTCACATGTGTTTTAAGAAGATGCCTACTTTCGTTGACCATATTTTTATGACTTTTGTTTTCTAACTCTTTTATATCATGTTTTAGTTTGATCATTGCTTATTACGAAAATCTCCCTTTATCATGATTTGTACGCTTCATGCATGGCTAAATTACTTAGTACACATTTGTACTAACGCATACTTCTGTGTACATTTCCCCAAATGTAGGGACCAGCCTTACAGATTCGCACTTCCGTGGCTAGGGATCTCATATAGAAGCTTGAAGATTGGTGAGTCATCATGTTCCAAGGACTGAGCTTTGGTTTCCCTTTTGTCTTTACTTTCACTTTTGAACTTAATGTACGGGCTACGTCCCGATCATTTCTAATGTACTAGATGGCTTTGAGACGATGTTTAGACTTCCGCTTTTCTCTATAAAACTCTTATATGTTGAAACTGTCTTTTACAATATCTTATATTATATTATCTTCTATGATGAACGCTAAGTGGCTTGTATGGGGGCCTCTCGGGGTCGTATACGTCATATTATGCCTAGGGGCTAGCTTGGGTCGTGACAATAATTTTTCTCATTGAAAAGAAAACTGAAGGAGTCCAATGCTTGAATGCACTTGGTAAGAAAATAAAAATAATTTTACCCATCCAAGGAAAATTTACTACAGAAAATATACTCGAACATATTAAAGTAATACTAATTCATCCCAAATCTCTTTTATCATATGATAAAATAATTCTCTTTTTCTTCTTCTTTTTTTCAACAAAAAGAACACATAAAATAAAAGTAATTTCCTTACCACAGAAAATACCAACAATATTAAATGTCTTAAGCTTGTTATCTCTTGTATTCAAATTAGCAAACCAGAAATAATAATAAAAGATTAAAATAAAAAGAAAAGAACTATCCGAGTCCACAGAACCCACTGTGTGTCCTTAAGAAATTTAATCATCTCAAGTACCCAAGGTTGTAGATTAATTCCTCCCAAGATAAAATGGATTAATCATTAATGAAGTAGTAGTACCTCAAACTTCGATAATTTCAACAAACTCAAAATGACAGCAACGAATCTCACACATAGACACGATCGTAAAAAATGTATGCAGAAGAAGGGAAGAATTCATAGCCAACAAAGGGTAAAGGTCACAACTCTTTGGAAAAAAGACAATCTTTCAGAAAGGTCACAACCCTTTGGAAAAATCACAACCCTTTAGAAATGACATAACCTATAAAGGTCACAACCCTTCGGCAAAGTCACAACCCTTCAGGAGAGTCACAACCCTTCATTTCCTATTCACACCTTTAAAACCCAACATTCTATACGTAAGTTGTTTGTGTGACATTTCGCAATGCATTAGAAGCTGAAGTGAAAGCTTTCAAAAGTGGATTATTGTATTGCGTGCAGAACAATTTTCTTCTTCTTGTGATGGAAACATACTCTCTTATAATTAGGAAAATCATTGAAGGAATATGGAAAATCCCTTGGGACATATCAGTGGATACGAAGTGCATTATGGGGGGTAAGTGGTTAAACTTTGACTCTAATAAATAACGATTATTCACAGGAGGACCCCACATTAGAATGCTAAACTTAGTAGTAGTTTAAGAGAAACAAGAACGATTTTAATAATCACATAGTGCTAATCATGAAAAACCATTAACTCATTTAGGACTTTCATAATAATATAGATTTAGACACATAGGTTTATATAATAGATGTCGAACCCCCTTCCACTAGTTTGTGTGTTTACTTCTCAAATTTTGAACCCCCTTATTAAAAATTATGGCTCCTCCACTGATGTCATCTTAATTGATTTATTTCAAAAATATTTTTTACTAGCAATTTACTTAGTAGCAGAAGATAAATGCGGAGATTCTAAAAGGAATTGTTTATCTTTCTAGTCTTCGACACAAAAAAGGGGTGTAGACTCCCCATCGGTCTAGACCATTCTTATTAGACAATCATAATACTATCAACTAGTTCCCTATGGCATTGCTCACATTAGTGACACAAGTTTGCTAGGAAAATAACGATCAAATAGCACTCGATTTTTGCACTAAATTAATTTCTTCCCCAGTAAATATCCTGACCAGTACAAGAAAGTAAAGAAAAATTGTTGAAAGTCAGATACTTGTTTCTTTTTCTTTTTGTTCTAATAAACATTCTCATTACTTCATGATATACATACATTACATATATTCATTTTTGGGTTTAAGTTATACAGAATTGTAAGGAAATTATACATGATTAGAATAATTTTACTTCTTATAATAGGTTACTTACTATTTGTTATAGGTCATTAAACAATACTTATTAAACAGCATTATCTATGATTACCTTTTAAATAACTTTATTATATAAATATTATTTACACCATCCGTACCTACAAATTAAACTCTTTTGCATGATGGGTCACCGATCGAGTTTACACAATGGTAAGTTGTGGATGATATTTCAATTATTGATGCTTAATTGTTCAATTCCTTATTTTTATTGTTTATTTCCTTTTTTGGTTTTCCATTCTCATCGGATTTACTTTTTGGCTTAGTAAAATTGTCATTTTGTCCAATTCAATTTTTACACTAAGGGTGTGTTTGGTTTGAAGTCCAATTTTCTCATGTTTGGTTGGGTAAAATATTTTCCAAATCAACTCATTTTCCTCAAATTTAAGAAAAATGACTTCCCTTCAAAAATTAAGGAAAACATTTTTCAAAACTTTCCTCCAACTTCAAATTACAATTTTTTTGTTGAAAAAATAAATTTAAAGCTTATTTTTTTAAAATATTTTTCAACTTCAATTTATTTATTTTTTACCCACCCCCCCTCCCCTCCAAAGAAAAATTAAGTTTGTTTTTAAAAAATATTTCCAATTTCAAATTTTTATTTTCACCCCACCCCGCTCCTACTCTCGGCCCCCCCCACCATCCCCCTCACCCCCACCCCCCAAAATATAATAAATTTAAAGTTTGTTTTTAAAAAATACTTTCAATTTCAAATTTTTTATTTTTCACACTCCACCCTACCAGAACCCCTCCCCCCCCCCCCAAAAAAAAAAATGTAAAGTTTATT